>JXCR01130599.1:12268-56492 GCA_002079205.1 Phalaenopsis hybrid cultivar
AAAAAAAAAAAAAACAATAAAAAGCTGCTAATCCCACGATCTCCCAGTTGCCCCCGCTCAAGTTCCGCGGCTCTGCTCCCTTGGCTGTTTTCTTCGCCATTCCGCGACGCTGTTCTCTTTGCCGTTCCGATCGCTTCTCGTCGCCGTTCCAATAGGCGTTCGCAGGACTGAAACCGCGAACGACTTAGGCTTCTTGCGACAACAAGAGGGAGGCATCCCTTGGACTACTTCGGTGGTTCTGCTCACGGGAAGAAAATCGCACAGCTTTGCTCCTTTGTTTATTCGGTGATTTTGATCGTGAAATTGGTGATGAGGAAGAAGCTACAGACGGTCTGCTTCTTCCTGGCTTACGACAAAAAAGGTGAAAGGCTTTTCCTTTGTGTTGTTTCGGTGACCGAACGCAAGGCTTCTCTCTCCATTATTTTTGGGTGTTTTTCTCTTGTGGTTCTTGGGTGGAGAGATGGAGAAAGAGAAGGAAAGTGAAGGTGAGGAGAGATTTCTCTTGTAATCGTTGAAGCGATTGACTGGTATAAATTCCTCAATTAGAAAAATCCTCTGCAACTCCGTTGATGCAGGAAAAAATTTGCCGAACCATGTAAATCTATGTTCTTTTCTAGTGTGAATTTTCTCGTTCTATTTTTCACTTAGTCGTCGATTGTTTTAAATTTCATATATACCACTACTAGTATCAGAGCCAATAGTTGCAGATGAAGTAAAGATTTCAGAGATCGAGAAATTTGATGGTACAGATTTTGGTTATTGGAGGATGCAGATATAAAACTACCTCTATGGGAAGAAACTTCATCTTCCGTTATTAGGGAAAAGACCTGAAAGGATGAATGAAGCTGAATGAAATCTGTTGGATTGATTGGTTCTGGGGGTTATTCGATTGACCATATCGAGGTTCGTTGCACACAACGTCGTCAACGAGAGACGACTGCATATCTTATGACATCCCTGTCAGGTATGCATGAAAAACCATTAGCGAATAACAAGATATATCTGATGAATAAGTTATTCAATTTGAAGATGACATAAGATACGTCTGTTGTACAATACCTGAATGATTTCAACACTATCATAAATCAATTATCGTCTGTGAAAATTGAATTTGATGGTGAGATACGTGCACTGATCTTGTTGACTTCTTTGCTAAATAGTTGAGAAATGAGAATAATTGTCAGCAATTCTGCAAGCAATTCAAAATTGAAATATAAAGATATTCGTGATTTGATTTTGACTGAGGAGGTGCACAGGAAAGATTATGACGAAATCTTAGGTTCGAGTTCAACATTAAATGTTGATTCCAGAGGGAGATCACATGACATGAACTCAAACAGTGGAAGATTACGATCAAAGAACAGAAGCAGGAGCAAGTTAATGCCTGATAAACAAGTAACTTGCTGGAATTGTGGTAAACCTGGTCACATAAAGAACTGTAGGAATCCTAAGAAGAATGAGAATGATAGTGCAAATGTGGTGACTGAAGAATCACAAGATGCAATACGTTGACATTTTATAATTTTATTGATGACTGAATACTGGATTCAAGAGCTTCTTTCCATACAATTTTTCATCGAGAATTGATGCAATTATGTTGCATGTGACTTTGAGAAACTATATCTGACAGATGGGGAAGCTCTTAACATGGTAATAATGAGAGATATTGATATTGTACTTCTAAATAAGAACAACTGGACTCTGCAAAAGGTCAGACACATCCCTGAATTGAAGAAAAATCTCATTTCTGTTCGGCAGCTTGATGAGTGTGGACATTCAGTAGTGTGCTCAGATAACACCTGGAAAATTACTGAATGAGCACTGGTATTGGCTCGGGGCAAGAAAACAGATACGTTGTATATGACTACTGGTTTAATTAACAGTGTTGATACTACTGTTGTAGACAACACAACAGAGTTGTGGCATTGCAGACTTGACCACATGAGTCAGAGATGTATGAAAGAATTTCAGTCCAGAGGCAAGCTACAAGAACTGAAGTCAGTTAATTTCAGCATGTGTGAGAGTTGCATTATGGGGAAGTAGAGAAAGACCAGTTTCTTGAAAAGTGGCAGGACGTCAAAGGCAAGAAAGCTGGATCTTGTACACACAAATGTGTGGGGACTTTCTCTAGTGGCATCTCTTGGAGACTCTCGTTACTACGTCACATTCATTAATGATCATAGCAGAAATGTATGAGTTTATTTCTTGAAGTATAAGTATGATATATTCAGTGTGTTCAAGACTTGGAAGACCATAGTTGAGACAGAGGAATGCTTAAAGCTGAAATATCTGAGGTCTGATAATGGTGGTAAGTACATTGATGGTGGGTTCAAGGAGTACTATGCGGTGCAAAACATCAGAATGGAGAAGACCATTCCAAAGACATCTCAACAAAATGATGTTGCAGAACGCATGAACAAGACCATTAATGAGCGGACTAGAAACATGAGATTGCACGCCAAACTACCACCTATTGTCTGGACAAAAACAGTTAATACTGCAGTTTATTTGATCAATTGGGGGCCATCTGTTCCATTAAACTGTGAATCGCCTGAAGAATTCTGGAGTGGGAAAAAGGTTAAATTTACTCACCTTAAGAATTTTAGATGTCTTTCTTATATTCTCATTAATCCTGATGCTCGAAATAAGCTTGAAGCTAAGTCAAAGAAGTGTTATTTCATTGGCTATGGAGATGAGACATTTGAATATCGTTTCTGGGATGATTAGGGTCGGAAGATCATAAGGAGCAGGAACATGATTTTCATTGAGAAAGTTATGTACAAGAACAAGTCCAGTACAGTTTCTGAAACAACACTGCAGGAATTTGAGTTGGTAAGATTTGATGATTTATCAGAGGTTATTGTGCAGGGCAAAGATGCAGGTGACGAGGAGAGTGGATCCGGGGCATCCACTCCAATTGTTCCACAGTCAGTTTCAGAGCAGTCTACCTCTACAGTTGCAGTTCGCAGGTCAGAAAGGGCTAGACGTTCGCCACAGTGTTATTATCCAACTTTGAACTACATTCTGCTGATAGATGGTGAAGAACCTCAGAGTTATGAAAAACATTGCAAGATGAAAATTCAAGCAGTGTGAGCTTGCCATGAAAGAGGAGATGAATTCTCTGTTAGAAAATCAGACTTGGGAGTTGGCAGAATTTTCATCTGGGAAGAAGACATTACATAATAAGTCAGTGTACCAGGTGAAGACTGTATATAATGATAGTAAGAGGTACACAACTGAACTTGTTGTAAAGGGCTTTCAGCAGAAGTAAGATATTGATTATTCAGAGATATTCTCTCTTGTGGTGAAGCTTACAACCATCATGATAGTACTGTTTATGGTGGCTACTAAAGATCTCTTTTTTAAGCAATTAGATGTGAATACAACCTTTCTTCATGGGGAACTTGAAGAAGACATCTACATGCACTAACCTGAAGAGTTTGTGGTACAGGGAAATAAAAAGTCATTTTGTAGTCTGAAGAAGAGCTTGTAATGCCTGAAGCAAACTCCTAGACAGTGACACAAGAAATTTGATAATTTCATGCAAAGTGCAGGGTACAACAAATGTTAGACAGATCACTGTTGCTATGTTAGGTATGTTGACAATTCTTATATCATCCTACTGCTGCATGTGGCTGATATATTTATTGCATTTGCTAGTATTGAGGAGATCAATAATTTGAAGGAGCAGATGTCAGAGCACTTTGCAATGAAGAATTTGGGAGCGGCAAAACAAATCCTTGGTATGAGAATTGTCAGAGATAGAGTCAGAGACATGTTGAGACTCTCTCAGGCTGAGTATGCGAAGAAGGTACTTAGCAGGTTCAATATGGATAAAGCCAAACCAGTTGACACACCCTTAGGAAGTCACTTCAGACTCAACAAGGATCATTCACCCAAGTCAGAGGAGGAACGAGATCACATGAGTAAGATTTCTTATGCTTCAGCTATTGGTTCACTTATGTATGCTATGTTTGCACCAAACCTGATATTGCCCATGCAGTGACAATTGTTAGCAGATACATGAGTAATCCAGGAAAGGAGCATTGAGAAGCAGTGAAGTGGATCTTGAAGTACCTAAGAGACTCTGCAGAGACTTGCTTTTATTTCTCAAGAAATAGTTTAGAGGTACAAGACTATGTTGATGCTGATCTAGCTTGAGACATTGATACCAAAAGTACTACGGGCTATATTTATACTATTGGTGACACTGCAGTATCATGAGACTCTATTCTGCAGAAGACAATTTCATTGTCTATTACAGAAGCTGAGTATATAGCAGTGTCAGAGGCTGCAAAAGAGATGATATGGTTACAACGTTTCTTGGAGGAATTGGGTAAGAAGGATCAGAAGGGCATTCTCTACAGTGATAGTCAGATTGCCATATTCCTAGCCAGGAATCCAACATTTCAGTTCAGGACTAAGCATATTCAGATCAAGTATCACTTCATATGGCCATTGTTGAATGACATACAATTATTGCTTGAAAAAATTTGTGGAAGCCAGAACCCTACTGATATGTTAACAAAGGGTGTTACACTTGAGAAACTAAAGTTGTGCGCAACTTCAGTTGGTCTTCTAGCTTGAAAACCGGGGCCTTGAGTTGCAGAGGTAGAAGATTCATGTTTGAAAAAAAGGGTGAAACCACCAGTGGAAGATATCAGTGCGAGGAAGAAGATGTTGTAGTTTGTGTACCAGCCTCCAAGTGGGAGATTTGTTGTGTGGAGTCCGGTTCAAAAAAAAAAATAAAACAAATAAAAAACTACTAATCCCACGATCTCCCAATTGCACCTGCTCAAGTTCCATGTCTTCGTTCCCTTTGCTGTTTTCTTCACCATTCCGCGATGCCGTTCTCTTTGCCGTTCCGGTTGCTTCCCGTCACCTTTTCAGTAGGCGTTCGCAGGACTGAAACCGCGGATGACTCAGGCTTCTTGCGACAATGAGAGGGAGGCATCCCTTGGACGCCTTCGGCGGTTCTACTCACGAGAAGAAAATCACACGGCTTTGCTCCTTTGTTTCTTCGGTGATTTTGATCGTGAAATTGGTGACGAGGAAGAAGCTACAGGCGGTTTGCTTCTTCCTGACTTACGTCAAAAAAGTTGAAAAACTTCTTCCTTTGTGTTGTTTCGGTGACCGAACGCAAGGCTTCTCTCTCCATTATTTTTGGGTGTTTTTCTCTTGTGGTTCTCTGGCGAAGAGAAGGAGAGAGTGAAGGTGATGAGAGATTTCTCTTGTAATTATTGAAGCGATTGACTGGTGTAAAATTCCTCAATTAGTAAAATCCTTTGCAACTCCGTGGATGTAGGTAAAAATTTGCCGAACCACGTAAATTTGTGTGTTTTTTCTGGTGTGAATTTTCTCGTTCTATTTTTCACTTCGTCGTCGATCGTTTTAAATTTCATATATACCACAACAAAGTGTATGTAAACTAAGAAAGCAAAACAATTTTTTAGTTATAGAAGTTTGCCTGAATTATTAAGTGATTGTGCTAGTGAAGTGCATCCATTTTTATGGAAAAAAAAAATGTCATTATTCTTTGTCAGTGAGTACTTCAAAAAATATGGCCAGTTAAAGTGTTTTCCTTATTTTTTTTTTAACATTTGAACTGCCGTTGTAGAAATTAATTATACATATATTATTTTTTAGTTACTTGTGCTGTTAGAGATAAATTAGATTTATTGAGTTCCACGTGAGGGAAACACCCACATACATACTAATGAATTTATTAATTTTTTCACAACATGCCATAGATTTGCTGTTAATGAACATCTTATTGGGCTATGTTTACTATATAAATTAAAAAAAATTCATTGAAAGCATTTCATAGGTTTTTCATTAATTATTTTTTAGTGTTACTTTGAACAATATCTATACTTAAAATTTTTGAAATTATGATCAACACCGAAGTAAAAATTGAGGTCAACACTGCTGAAGCTCCTCAAACTTTTCAAGCTAATAGAAAAGGACCCCATAACGTGAAAGCAAATAGAACTTTTAAACCTTTATTTTAAGCTTGATGTGCTATTGCCATTGAAACCTTCATTTTTTATTTAAGCTCATCTTTCATATCATTGGACAAGTACTTTATAGAACAGAAAGAATTTTAAAACTTCAAATTTCTTATTATTGGATATAGACAATGATACCAGAGTTAACCCAAATAACGGTAGGAGTGCAAATATTATCATTGAAAAAGCCAAATGGGCGATTGCAACCCAACACACACAGAAATTGGAAATACAACCACACAACACAAACTCATACTAGGATTCAATCCATGGGTGGTGGCTCAGTTAGGTGGTTGAGGAGTGGTGGTAGGTCCCTGGAATAGGCTGTGGAGTTGCAGGAAACGACAAAGGGGAGGCTGGAACCGCAATGGCAGCAAGACGAAATGTCTGGAACAGCACCGACAGTGAAGCAGAGGGCTGGGATAGTGAGGGGCAGCGAAGAAAAAGGTCTGTGAACTTCAGGACAGCAAGAGGAGTGCCGTCCTGTGCGGGGACAATGTGGAAGAAGGCGGTTTAGGGTGTTGGAAGCAAGGTGAAGGGGAAAGTGAGGTTCCGGGAAGGCGGTAACAAGCTGGAAGGGAGTAGTGCGGAGGATGGGAAAGTCGAGGACAAATACCACCTGAGGAGTGAGATACAACTGGAGTATCACTCGACTCTTGAAGGAGAATCACCACCTCAAAATGAAATACAACCGAAGCATCACTCGCGCTTGGATACATCCCTAGAAGGGAAAACTTGGAGACACTGACGGCTGTCCTGACAGAAAGCTCACAAAAACAGACCTAAAAAACGAAAACAACATATTTATACTACTAGGGCAACTTAGACGGTAATCCCTTGACAAGGAAGGATTGATTGGCTCCTCTGGTTCACCAGACTGAACCGAAACACAAAAGGATGGCTGAATTGTTCCCTTTTGGTTCACTGCTATTGTGCATTCCGCAAGAATAGAAGTTGTTTACCTTGCATACGCTCAGGAGATGCCCCGTGTTAGTCTCCTGGGGTTGGAGGAGCTTCGACCTCATTCATCGAAGGTTCTATCTTCATGTTGAAGTGATATGGCTGCTGTAAATTCCTGAAATTGAAGAATCTTCATTTGTGTCTATATGAACACCTGGATCCCATTGTTGGATGCATTATCCCCCAAAACAGCTGAGGAGTTTTCCCTACTTGTGAGCAGTCATTCTTATCGATCCAATCTTTTGGGGGCACATTACTAAACTGAATTGAGACTTGTGTCACATTCATTTGCTGAATCCTCTCAAAGTAATTCAAGGTTGACTCAACCCAATTTGAAGTGAGTTTGGCTCGAATCTCTCCGAATGGTGGCGGCCATGACGGTAAACCATTGAACATGATGTCCTGAAACTCTATCTACTGGCTGCCCTGTGTCTAAAATTGGCTCTTCTATCTCCCTGCTCTCTGTCATCATCAAAACTGATCTTACAAGGGCTTCTCTGCTGGCAAGGGCACCTATAATTCGCCATGTTGAATATGCCGATGAAATTGCCACGATCTCTCCAACAAAATGTGCAGACTTCCATGGGCACTACGTCGCACCACAACTAATCCTGCAACTGATTTTCAATCGAAAACTTTACCAGACATCTCCTATCAATGTTGGCTTTGTTCTTCTTTCTCAAACAGGTTGGGGAGTATGGTTGGGAGTGTCTCTGAGTCTTGAGGCTCTACTTATCCTTCATATGTATAGATGTCACATTCTTGCTGCTTCCTATATCAATGATAAGACTGCATACTTTTTTCTTCACAGTGCAATGTGTGTAGAATATATTGTGGGGAAGTCACTGCTTGTCACACTCTAACTAAACCCCCTTTTTAGGGTCAATCACAGTGCGACAGAGGCAGACATTTCAATTAAATTAAGTTCTCCCCAGCACTCGGCCTGACCTGCATAACCAGGACCTAGTGGATGTTGAACGAGTATAACTAAATTGCCGCAAACGTATATAATACATTTCATTTCATTATTCATTCATATTCATACATACTTGGAAGTGGAAGTGTGAAAAATCATATCACCAAAATCTATATATATATATATATATATTAAATCCAAAATAATAAAGTACCTATCTAAAAGTCTGTACATTCTCCAAAATTATACAATGTAGAAACTGTACATGTCACACCTAACTACTTATACCAGTGCTCCTTGCCATTTCTTGAAAGTCAACAATATAAATGAGTTACAAGTTTAATGAAATAGTCAAGGCAAAAGAAAGTTTTTTTAATAGACGTAAAAGTAAAAACATGTATCATCATATGTAACTCATATATATGTCCACAAGACTGTCACAAGATGTTATAGTCATATAAAACATGTTAAAGAAAAGTCTTGTAATGCAGAGAATTATGACAACTATATAAAACTTTTATTTCATTCATTCATGTGTAGTTATTGTCATATTCATAAGAAGTTCATAGACATCAATTAAGGAATGCCACTTGTAATTGTATAGACTTCAACTATTTTCATGTCATTTGGGTCTTCAGCTTGCCTAAAGATTAATTTAACTATTGATAAATGTTGGGCTTCTCTCAACTTAACAGTTTAACATAACAGTTATCAATAGTCCACCTCTCTCGAAACTAACGGTTCCCTAATTTTCGTCCGCGTCTGATCCCATCATTCTTAAATTTTGTTCCCGTCTGAAGATCGGGAGTCGAGAATCCCATCATTACTTATCATCCGTACTTACAAACATTTTTGTAATAGCCTACCTAACACAATCCTGTGACATTCTTGTGATCATAATTCATGTAATAAACAATCATAGACAATGCATAATTATATGCATAATTAACATGATAAGAATATGAATATGTGCAGGCAAATATTTCATAATATACTCATCACATTAATACCATAAAAAAAAATCATAAGAATCAGTTCCAACTAGCACTTACATAATCATGTGCAGGTATCCTTCAATATGCAAAAATTCTAAATGCATTCGTATTTCAATGAAATCATATCAAATCCTAACGAAAGATAATATTATTTCAGCACTTGATTATTTTACCTGAATCGATGGAGTAACTTAACAATAAGTTTCCCCAAGCTCGCCTTGCTCTTGCTGTCTAGTATAAACAATATGAAATTCATATATCGCTTAGGATATTCAAGAAATCATCGACTTTTATTTTGATTTAACCCAACATGATTTTCTTACCTCAAATGAGCTTCTTTGCATAGTTATCGCTTTTTTGAATCCCTCCTAATCCATTTTTTCTCTATCTAAGATTTTTTTTTTCCGTTTACTTTGCTAATTTGCTTGCAAACAACCCAACTGAGAGGCCAAAACCCAGTTTGCAACTTCCGACACTATGTCGCCTCCTGCTATAGTGACTGAGAATGAAAAAAGTGCTTCAATTCGTGGCAAACTTCAAAAGTAAAACGTACGGAAGGAAATGAATGCTTAGAATATTGTAAAAGTGGATTTTCTACTCACATAAATCTCTCTATAACCCCACTTTGCAGTTTTTGGCCTCTATCTACCTCCCAGGTTACGCCTGCACTGTAGCATTATCACTGGAGCTCTCTAGGCACACGAAGCCGAGATAGATCGAAAGAGTGGAATGGGATTCAAAGTCTTCTATGCATTATTTATCCTCTCCATAGTGCTCATAGCCATTTGATTGCATCAAACGGTTGGGATCTACATAATAAGGTCGATGGGAATGGTAAATGAGATTAGGGAAATAATTAAGGGATTAATTAAGCTTATAACTTTACATGTGCTTTTAATTCATAAATGATGTAATTATCAATTTGATCGATTCAAAATATAGAATTTTATTATATTAACTCAGTCGAATTCTGAGAGTTGAAATTTGAAATATTTTTCAAAATTGCCAAAATTTTCACCTTGTTTTGACAAAGCTAGTGAAACTGTGTATTACATTGCTGCTCCCTTGTAGCTTCAATCTGAATGACACGTTGAACAACCAACATCTTGCTCTCGTTCAGTAAAAGCTGATACTCCTCACTCTGTTCTTCAACTACCTCTTCGTCGCTCATTTCCTTCACTTCACCTACTCCGTGAAGGACACAATTCAACTCTTTGAGCAACAGAAAGTGATGTGTCCAAAATCACGGCATCTGAAATATTTTCTGGCTGAGAATGTATTGAGAGTGTTGCTCTTCTTATGCTTCTTCTCACTTTAGGTAGCTTGATTATTTTCCTGACCAGTCTTCTCAGCTACCTTAAGTGTGCTCCTACTGATGTCTCCATATGTGGGTGGCAGTTTGAATGGCGGTGGGTGCATGCTCTGTTTCATCTATCTCTCCACCTTCAATACTGAATTATGAATTATGGGTGTAAACGAGTCGAGTCGAGCTCGAGCCATGCCAAGTTCGAGCTCAAGCTCAACTGGACCTTGAATGGTGAGCTTGAGTTCAGCTCGTAGTGGTAGGAGCAGGTTCTCGAGCTCAAAATAAAAATTCAATTTTTATCGAAGCTTATCGAAGAATGTAGTGGCGGCCGAAGGAGGAGTATGCAACAACAATTCACCAAGAAATGTATTTAAATGACTAGTGATAGACTAATCGACTTAGCTCGCAAGCCAACAAGCCGAGCCAGGATGAGCTCGAGCTTGTTTGTAAAACGATCTCAAGTTTGAGCTTGAGCTCAAGTTTGTGGTTCGATAAGCTTGGCTCGTTAGCTCGTTAATGAGCCAAGCTCGAGTTATCTCGACTCATTTACACCCATAATTTGAATGTCACTCAAAGACCAATAAGCTGTAGCTAAATGACGTTTCTGATAACGGGCTTCAAAACTCCCAAGTACCTGGCTATCGTGTACTCCTCTGGCTCCGTCAGTTTGTATTTCATCTTGAGCTTTGTAAATTTTGCTGTGTACTCCACTATTATGTCCCTTGGTTTTAGGTGATAAAGCCTCAAGAAAAGATCCTGATAGCAGTGTGAGAGTAGTTACTGTTGTTGCAACTCTCTTTTAATTTTCTCCCAGGCAGTAATCTTGTTCTGTCCTTCTCTATTTCTCTTTCTCTTATGGTTCTCACCACAAAGAGGCACTCTTCTTCAGCTTGAATGCTGCAAGCTTCACTTTCTAGTCATCTGGCACATTCTTGTATTCAAAGACTCACTTAATGTTTAGCAAACTGCAACCACTCTATGAAGTCATCCAAATTCATCCTACCCTCAAAATTCAGTATGTCCACTTTTAATTCTAATTCTCAATATCCTTTAACAAGCACTTCATTTCTGTATCCCCTAAAAGACACTTCATCTCTGTATTTTCTAACAGACACCTCATTTCTCGGTCTTCTCTGAGATTGTATCCTAAGCGTCATGGCCTGTCATCTCCACTGGATTCATTCCTACGAAAGGATTAAGGTGTCCCTCTCTCTCTCTCTCCTATCTTCCTGGGTCCTTTCTTCCAGTTTAGTGAGCCATTTTAACACTAGGCAGAATTCTCGCTGCATTTCGTCCATGTTAAACTCTTGATCAGGCTTAAACAATTGCCTTATCGGTTATATGATTAGGGTTTGTGTGTGGATAGATGGAAGGAGATTTGTAGGGGTGATGTAGGGTAGAAAAAAAACAAATTTAGGTGGAGATACGACTGGATATGGGTGGATGCTAGAAATTTTAGGGTAAGATTAGAGTTAGGCTAGTTCTGATACCAAATGATACCGGTGAAGAGGGGTTATAGAAGATTCACCAATAACAACCAAAAAGGCAATCCAATACAAGGGAAAAAAAGATGGGAGTCACTAATCAAATAAAATATACAAGATACAAGAGTTTTCTACTCCTGCAACCGATCGAGATGCAAAAGTCACCACCCGAAGGATTGCCAAAAGGAGACCCGAGATGTCACCACTAACACAGATGGATACAATTGCCACAACAACATGTCATGGATACAGTCTAGTTCCCATTAGTAACCACAAAGGAAGCAAAAGCCCTAATAAAATTCAAATGAAAAAAAGACCCCTAATACAATAAAATTTTACATGTTTATAATCAATCAAGGTCCTAAACCTAATAAAACAAACATACAAAAATATCCTTCCTGTTATTAGGAGTTGATGGTGACCCTAGCCCTACAGATAGAGCCGACCGACTCTCCCCCACGTGAACCGAACCGGACCGGGGTCTCCTCCTCGCCCAACATCAGATAATCTTTTAAACATACCTTTCTACATATGTCTAATGTCTAAATCTGATTAAGTAACCATTGCTCTCTGCTCGTCGTTTTGTTAACCGACACTTGAACAGGAAGTACTTTGGAATTGATTGAGAGAATGATAGAAGAAAATAATGGGTTTTTTGTATTAAAAAAGGGAACAAAACTTGAAGAAGATAATCTTAATCTTGGAGTTGAAATATTAATTTTAGAAGTCAAAGAGAGAAAAAAAGGATGAAGTCATGGCAATAGTTTTCCTTGAAGGAAGAGGATGAATACTGTGGATATTGCTAGGGGGAGCACATTAGGCTGGGTTTTTCTTAGGTAGCATGCAAGTGATAGGCTAAAAACATGAGGGATTTTCTTGAATATTTAAGGAATAAAAGTTATGGAAAGGGCGAATGAACAATGTAATCAAGAAGAAGATTTTTTTCTACTTTAAATGAGGTGTTGAGATGAACAAGATGGAAAAGGTTATTAAATATGTAAATTTAGGGTATTTGTTATCATAAAAATCATTCTGTCTAAACTAGTTTCACTTTGAGAATCTGCGTGCTTTTTGGAATATTTGTTCATTCAAATAACTTGAGTAGACTCTTTCGGTTCATAAGCAATTTATGCAAAAAAGTATTAATAAATTGAAATTGTTCCCTTTAGCCATTTTTGCAAATAACTACAAAAAACATCTTGATTTTTCTCATCTTGCCTAATATGCATGAAAGATGGCTCATTTTATTGTTCTTAGGCCATAACTTATGTATTTCACACTTTTCAAACTCATAAATTTTTTTTAGCTTAACTTTCGTCTTGAGGTTTGTTTGGGGTAGCTGCAATTTATTAATAAGCTGTTGCGCCGCAGCTATAGCAAGAAACTATTGCACAGAAGTTGCTGTGGATAATATGACTGTCTGTTTTTTTTTGCAGTTTTAAAGTAGCTGTGCTGCAGTTATTTGTGGACACCATTCTACTCCTGTATTGTAATGTTGTTTACAACAAAACTGTTCATATCAGTACATCTTATGCTTTAAAGCTAATATCCAGTGTAGAACATTACAAAATAAAAATAGATATATTACTAAACAGTGAGCAACATGACTACCAAAATTAAAAAAAAAAAATCAAATAACAATTAATAATATGATAATATTATTTTTAAATTGCAAATGTTTTATGCCACGAGATAAGCAGTCTTCTAGGGAAATTCTCCACGCCTGATCACTATCGGCAGTAGATCTTTCAGCCAATCTGCCAGCCTAAAGTAGTCACAGTTTTTTGTTATTTTTCTTGGACCCCTGTAAAACTGTCTCCCGTAGTTATGTGGTTGTCGCAAAGTAAGCAGAGAATATTATTTACCGCAGTAATAATTTGAGCTCATCTTTTCTAAAGGCTTAATAACACACTCCCTTGGATATAACACTAGTAAAAAATAATAATAGAAGCAATAAATTAAAGTTTTATGCAACTGTGAGGTTTCAGTGAACACAATTTACAAATCAATGAATCCGTCACTACAAAAAAACAACAAACTTTATAAAAAAAGGTTTTTGGTTGCTTTTAACACATGTAATATGAAGCTCGTATGCATCACTTATGCATATCACCAAAAAAATCATTCAGAAGAATAAAAAAAATCATAACACAGAAAAAAGAGGAACTTCTTTGCATTTCTTGGGATTTCACATGCGACACTAATCAATAGTGACATACAAACCATCCAGAATAACCAATAAGGTCAAAAGTCTCATCATAGATCTCTAAAACAAAAAAAAAACAATATTTATGATACATATATTACCCACGGTTGCCTCATCGACCATCAAAGTGAGAAAAAATACATGGATAAGGAAAAGAAATATAAATTAGTTGCATAAAAAACTGATATGATAAATATCAAATACATAAGAGACAAAAATATACATGAATTATATAAAATACTAATATAATAAACAATAAATATTTTCAACTCATTACAATAAACAAAAATAAAAACTAAACGTTCCTTCCAGTCATCTTTGAATTATAGCATCCATAATTAGTTCCCTCAACCCAGTCATCTCGCTTGCACCTTTCTTATATTGAGTGTAAGTTTTAGGCACATTAATTTCGGCCTGTGACAAAGGCTGTCGAAGCCGATATTCATATACCTCAGCAGGGACATGCGAATGCTCTCAATTTGTCATACATAAATCAATGTTGTTGCGAGAAGGATGTCGTCGAAGATAGTTCTGGAGAGTCATCGCGGCGATCACAATCTACACTTGTTTGTGAAACAAATATGTTGACATATCACGAAGTATGACATTTTTCTTTTTCTAAACTCAAAATGCTCGCCCTCTCAATGACACCGCATAAGGAGTATCTCTTGTTGATCATTTTTCTTCTGCCTCGCGTGACATTGCTTGTTCTCTCAAAGTCAGATGTATGATATATCGTTTCAAGATAGAGCTATAGATACCCTCGTTGTAACATATATCAAACATGGATCAAATAATATTTACCTGATGTGAATATAATGATTACTGCTGAACTAAAAATAAAATTACTAGTTCAATCTCAAGCAAACCTGTGGGTGGATGAGCGAAGTTGTATTTCTTATTCCGTGTTGCAAATTTGAAATTTGATTGTCATGTGCATTGCCTTTCCAGCTAGCCATGAAAAAACTGAAACACATGTTGAAGTTACATACATCCATGACATTCTGCGTCGGTAACTCACATCGGCCGATAAATGTGATCTTCTATTTTTTGGAATATATGCATTCACGTATGCTCCATCGATTGCTCCAATACAATTCTTTTTGGAATGTATGCATTCATGTATGCTCCATCGATTGCTCCAACACAATTCTACAAAGGTAGACAAGAGTAACTAAATTAATGCATTGATTTGAAACTTGACTATAATAAATGAGTGAAATTATCTGAAAATATGACATATACCGTGCATCATGCGAAATCTCCGTGGGAATGTTTTCAAATGTTTGATCAATTTGGTTTGATGACTTGTGATGAAAAACAGACTAGTGCATTCAATCCAATTGAAAAATATTTGCAGATTGTTTCAGATGAGTGTCAGAATCACTCTATGGCTCATCACATTGATTCATTATATGATAATATGTAGATGATTATTGCTAACATCTCGTAAAGTTGTTCTGATGTAGTCATGAAGTTCATGAATTTTATGTAGTTTTTCCAGCAGATCTATGAATACCGCCTGTGTCATGCGGAACATATTGTCGAATCTCGTTGGGTGGCTCGCAAGTAACTCCTCAACCTATTTGTTACCAATCTACGAGTATGCCATGCAAGGAGAGCGCTATATGTACGAGTTATAATACTCGTACATTAAATACATCGTAGTGACAACTCTCCTTATGCACCTTTCTCTATTTGCAGTCATGTTATTCATTGTCGATGTAGCTAACACATAAGCATCATTGTATTAGCTACAATCATATAATCACGTGAAGATACATTTAGAGAAACAAATATAAAGATAACGGTGAAAAGTAAAAATGCATATCAATTTTAACAGTCTCAATGAAAAAGCAAAAAATCAATAACAAATATAAAATGTCCAAAGCAGCATGGACAAAGGCCCATCCAATAACAAATATACAGTGTCCCTCAAGCGTCACTGTTCGCATAAAAAATAACATAAATAATGCACTCTACCGTGAGGGTCCATTGTTATGAAAAACTCCTTGGTCAAGTCTTCAAACAACTTCATAGAGAACAAATACAACGACGTGTCATAAATTTATGGAGTTGCCTCCATTATTCACATAACCTGCTGGATAGATGTTGTTTATGTTGGGTCAGAGTCATTAGTGCATGAAGCCCCCAACTGTGAAATGTGGCTTCTAATGAAAGCAACTCCCTCGTGTTTCTTCTTCTCAACCCTGAGACGCTTTGATTGTCTGGTGGATTATACTTCATTGATTCAGATTGGTGCTTTCATTATAATCACCTATTAGATTAGCAACCAAGTTTTCAATGATGCCACCAAACTCTGTCTCACTAGGGACGCATTCATTATTGTGCTTTATCACGACAACACCAAACATACGGTTTAACTTATCTTCTAACTCATGATCGATGCATTTGTGTTTAAATTTTTTCTTAGCTGACACCACCTACACATTCATAGGATATATTGATGCATTTGTAAAAAAAATGAAAAATTGACAAATGCAGTGGACATTTCGAAAATGCACACCCCCTCTGTGCTCACCACTCCTCCGAAGCATCAATTGTTTGATTTATCAGATTTCAACTGATTCCTGTGGATCCTTCAATTCCTTTCAAAATTTTCAATCATTTTTTAATTGATCACATTTATTTTTTAATTGCATCCTATCTTAATCCTTTCCTATATTTTCCTTAAATTTTTTAATAATATTTTGCCAGCCCTTCTTGTTGAAATATGTTGTCAGCCTATTTTCCAAGTCGAGCTCATTGAGGGAAAGATAACAAAATTTTATTTTTTGTATCATTATCCCACGTTGCGAAAGAACCGATTTCTTTTGTTTTAACCATTAGATTTCTAGCATGAAATAAACTAATCAGCATAAATTTTTGCTCAAAATATTTACCACAACTCAAAGAAAAATAGGAATGTCACAATATCATTACCAATGCCCCTCCACATCACACCATTACACCATCTACAAATCATCATTACTACACCTCGCACACCAACACCTCCACAATCAACACATTCACAACACCACTACCACCACCTCCACACACAAACACATCCACAACACCACTACCATAACCTCCATACCCCAACACATCACAACACCACTACCATCATCTCCACACTCCAACACATCCACAACACCCTTACCACCACCTCCACACACCATCACCTCCACACATGCCACCTCCACACACCACCACCTCCACACTCCCAACACATCCACCAACACAAACACAACCGCACACCAACCACCACCTTCACACACCATACACCATACACCGCCACCTTCACACACCAACCACCTCCACACCACCACCTCCACACACAAACACATATACCAACACAAACACAAACACAATCACAACCACACACTAATCACCACCTCCACAGCCACACACAAACACATCAACTAACACAAATAAAAAACTATCGAAGGATAATAGCACTGAAAACCCACGAAAGTCTCGGGCACTTAAGCATTTGCACAATACAAAACCATAACATTTATGCTAAAATAGAAAATACTGAAATAGAGGAAGAGCAAGTGATAAAAAATCACCGCACGAAGAGGAACCACTGCACAGAGGACAGATCAAATAATCCAAATAAAGTCGAAGAGCAGAGATAGGAGGGAGAGGTGAACTCACAACAACAGTTAATCCAGAGAAGCGAGAGAGATAGAGGCAACACCGTATCCGTAAGAATCGTGACAGGGAGAGGTGAGTTAGGGCAAGAATTGTGAGAGAGGCAGCCCCGTGAGGATCGCGAGAGAGAGGGACGTTAGTGCAAGACTCGCGAGAGAGAAAGCGGCAGCGGGGTAACGCGAGGGTAGCTCTGTCACAGCATAATGAAGGAATGCGGGCCACGGGGTTGAACCTGCGGCGGCGTGTCCTCCCGGTTAATCCTGAGAAGCAGCCGCACCACACTTTTCAAACGACAAACCCAGCGTTCTGAAGCCGCACAGCGACAAATAATCCGCCCTAAACGGGCACTTAGTTTGCATTTTTATTCCTCTATGTATCAGAAACGGTTTTGATCTGGTTTCAGAGTTTTGTTGACTAGAAATGATAGAGATAGGAGCATACCATACATATGTTTTTCTGATTCAAAAACCCAAGGCATTCAAGTAACAGCTGAGCACTAACTGTGCTTTAGTACCATCCATTCTCAGGCGTTTCTAGGAAGCAGAGAGTGAAATATTTATATTAACCGTGTGGGGTAAACTGTTTTAATATGACCAGAAGATGAACACAAAAATGATTTGCGTGAACTAGATTAGACATTCCATTATAAATTGAGTTGAATGTAGAAAAGACTCATTTATTTAACAATTGGGATAAGGCTATTAATGATGATAATAATTAGTTGGTGACATTATTCAGTTTTTGAACCATTCTTCTTCCCTTCTCTGCTTTCACACTGGTTGCATGCTAGCTCTTTCAGCAGACTGATTACTTAATTGCTTACAGGTGCAAAATGCAGTTGAGTTCTTAAAAATGATAAATGCGTTAGATGAGAAGGAAAATCTTACAAATCTTGGTACGCTCTATATCTCTGTCTTTTTAAATTGGGCAACCTTTTTTATTATTGAGTTCGCCATCCTATTTACTTTTTGATGGATCTAAAATTTATTGGTTCTATTTCTTTTCCCTTCAAGGAAGATATCTCTCAATGCTTCCAGTTGATCCAAAGCTAGGGAAGATGCTTATTATGGGTGCTTTGTTTCGTTGCTTTGATCCTGTTCTCACGGTGGTGTCTGGGTTGAGTGCTAGGGACCCTTTTCTGCTACCTCAAGACAAGAAGGATGTAAGTGTATTAAATTATTTGAAGATTTCTGTTTGATGACGACTGAGCTAAGTTGTCATGGATTGCATGTATGATGTATGGGCATTTGGCTTTTGCTGTTTGAAAAAACATAGTTTCACGTTACTCTTTTCAAAGTCATTTTTAAGGCTATTTTTAAATGGGTAATTTTGGACGTCATACAATTCATTTTCCAACTCGCAGTTGGCAGGTACCGCAAAATCAAGATTTTCTGCAAAGGATTACAGTGATCATATGGCTCTTGTTCGTGCATATGAAGGATGGAAAGATGCTGACAGAGAAGGTTCTGCTTATGAATATTGTTGGAGAAACTTTCTTTCATCCCAAACCTTGCAGGCTATTCACTCATTACGAAAGCAATTCAGTTTTATTTTAAAAGATGCTGGCTTGCTAGAAGCAGATGCCAGCATGTATAACAGCTTGAGCCATAACCAGTCACTTGTCCGTGCTATCATATGCTCTGGGCTTTTTCCTGGAATATCTTCTGTTGTGGTGAAAAATCTCAAAATTTCATGCATTTAATTGGCACATTATTATTTTATTTTCTATGCTTAAGTTAAATCTGAGTTTTTCCATGTAGCATAGAGAGAAGTCTCTTTCTTTCAAAACAATGGATGATGGCCAGGTTTTACTTTATGCTGTAAGTTTGGATCAATCACTTTTCTTATAATTGCATTATTAATCTTCTTTTAGCTGTTTTTTAATTTAACCAGTTGCGAGATTATGAATGTTTTTTATTTTTTACCCTGTTCATAGTTATTTTCCATTTTATTCATCAAACATTTGATATAAGAGGCTTTATGTCATTAGCTATTGTCATCCAATATGATTTAATTGAACTGAAAGTGTCAAGTGATCTCATGAAATCGTTTGACTGATGCAACATTTTTGAACCAGAAATTTTAGTCTCCTGCACTAACTAGTTCCTATGAATTCCATATCTTTAGCATGTCAGAGAAGATGATATTATCACTCTAATAAGTCATCACAGTTAACATTTCTTCATCCATAAATGTTGTTTTAGATGAAGAAGGAAAAGTGCATTTGAAGGCCTATTATTTCATTATCTATATCAAGTGGTGGTTATGTCATGTTTAAGAAGCCCATTGAGATACTTCTTTATCTTTCATTCTCTCCATTTTTGTTGTCATCATAGTTATATTAATCTCAAGGTTCAAACGAGAAGTTAATCTCTGACTTAACTCATTGATGTAGATGACCCTTCAGCATCAAAATTATGGTCGTCTTTGAGTTCTTCATCATTACAAAATTATGCTCCATTGTGACTCTAACTTAAGGATGCCAAGTGGGTTAGGTCTTCCCATTGCTGAATCTTTGAAGCCCTAATGTGTACATGCTCATATTCTACCAGTTAGACTCAGGGCCAACAATGAGCGATTATATTGTTTAAGATCTTAACAATCACTCAATACCGCCGGATCTTAACATTCCCTCTTTCGATCACACCTATTCATGTTGAGAATCACTTGCACATCAGTGGTACTCAACATTGATGCCATTAGTTGAACATCTCCACTAGTTTATGATATTGTTGGCCACTATTTTCCACTACCAATTGTCTAGTTACTTCAATGTAGATTTTATGTAATCTCTACTCAATTAAGTTGAAAATAGTATTAGAGGATGTCCTATTATAAACATAACAAAATCATCACCAATTTGTTTGGTTTTTTTTGTTTGCGCTATATATTTATTATATACGACCATATAATAATTACAATTCAAGAGATAGAGACGCTCTCCCAAACCCTAATCAAGACTCAACAACAATCTCAAGCATAGCTCTAGCCCTACACGCATACTCCTATTTATACTAAATAATGATAAATGGCATAGGATGAAATTTCCCTTAGGCGCATAAATGACTAAGTTGCCCTCAAGATGTAAAAATTGCTGCTTGATCAAGTTGTTTGGCTTCTGCTGCTATCACTTGCATCTATTCCAGACACTGTCGGTCGATCCTGATATAGGCAGTGGAGGGTTTGTGCGGGACTCTATAATCTTCTTCTAGGACTGTGAACCACCGCTCCAATATCCCCTCAATGGCTGAGAAACACTCCATTCGTGATCCGATTTAACCGATATTTTCTGCTAGTTTTTCTTTCGAGGCAGCCACCTTTTGGCAGCAGTTACTCTTGGATGGTTTTGAAACGCCTTTACGCAATTTGAATTTTCTGAATGTGTGTTTGGTGTGTGCGGAAATTTGGATGCCGTGATCCCAAAATTCTAGTGCGTGCTTTTTGTGGATATATTGGAAGCCGCGTGGAATTGCAGAAGCCACAATCCAAATTTCTATGCATCGTAGTTTCCGATCACGAGTTTCCATCACAAGCGACGCGGAACTCCTTTACGTCTCTCGATCACGTAGTTCGATCAAGAGCAATTTGAAACTCCTATACGTTGTGATTCTTCATTGTTATGTACCCTGCGATCCTGTCGGTGGCTTCCCTGCCAGAAAAAAATAGCTAATGTACGGGCGTCTGTACACTTTGATCTTCGAGTTTGCGTTCTAGCTTATTCTTCTTGCCACATTTTTGGATGTCGTGCATGAACGTGATACCATCATTGTTTTCCTAGCTAGTTCAAATTGCGTTTGTATTTCGAAGATGGACCGAGAGAAGAAAAAGAATGAAGTTTTGGGCCTCTATATGTCACAATCTCATTAGCTCCCTCGCGGGCTCAAATCACTATTGTATTTTTGATTCCATATTTGCTTCCCAATTAGCTCTATCGCACTGTATCGCGCGGATTCGTTGTCACCCTCCATGTATGCCCGTCAAACTTGATCATGAAGGCGGTTCTTATGTGTCGCGATCTCTTTGCCCTTCCTTGTACCCCGCGATCCTGCCTTCTCCCATCTAGAGATGTCGCGATCCCTTTGTTGGTTACATACGACGAAAAAGGCTGGAAGAGAATATCGTTGGCTTTAATCATTATTCATGACGCGATGCTGTTGGCTTCACAGTGTTACGATCCGCTCGAGGCTTGAAATTAACCAAGATAGGAACAGATAAAAAGTTACGTTTCAGGTTGCTACCCGTGCCTTCTGCAAACACTATCTACTTCTGTTTTTATCTTAAATGTTAGCTTAAACCTGAAAAATTATTAATATTATATAATAAGTTATTTAAAGATAACCTAAGAATAATTGTTTTTCTAAATTACAATAATATAAAGAGGAGAAAACTCGCGTAACTTGGCCCGGGGATTAGAATTAACCATTGCCGGAACAGACGATCTGACGGGATTGGAATTAACCAAAGAAAGGACAGAAGGTCGAACGCTAGAATAAATTTTCTGTTATTTTATTTCTATCACTAACTATTTATTATTCACGTAATGGGAAAAGCCTCTAAAAGAAGCAATTAAATTGACCAAATAAAAAGCTATCTTTCAAGTTGCTACCCATGCCTTTTGTAAACATTATCTTCTTCTACGTGCATTTTAATCAAAAGCTCAAACCTGAAAAAATATTAAAACAATATGAGTTATCTAAAGAAAACACGAGAACAATCACACTTTTAAACTATAATAACACATGGAAGAGAAAATAGTATGCATGTTGGTCTTTCATATTTAATTATAGAAGATTCTATAATAATCTAAAGTATTATTGACATTTATTCAATGAGAATAATTTAAACTTTGATATGCATTAACTTTAACTTTACTTTTACTTTATACTCTTAACATTGACATCTGTCTTAGGCGTACCGTTAAAACATAACCCAATTCACCCCTGGTCGGTATTATCCTGTCGACATAACAGTTTGTGATATATTTTATACGATTTTTTGAGGTGGAAAGGTACTTAGTCTTCCCTGAACATTATTATTTCATCGTCACAGCGATTAGCGGTTTAAATATCAAAATTATTTGGAGCGGTAGAAAAACATCTACACGCGTGAGTATACTGACATCCCTTGCCTATATCATAAGAGGGTGAACTTCTTCTCTTAACATGCAAATACAAGTATCCATATATAAGCTATTTCATTATTCATGATATACATTATTTTCTTATGAGACAATTTCGATTTATCTACTAATAAATAATTGCACTCGTACTAAAATTATATGCTATGAAATAAATTGATACAGGCACAATTACTAAAATACTAAAGGTCAAGTAGTCACGTGTCATATACGTCCGGTCATGCAATGAGCTAACATATACATCTCCACTAGAACATAAGGGTCATATAATAATCTGATATCTTCATATATTAAACTTTGATGTTACTATTAAGACAAATATTTAGTATCCACACTTCATGACTAATGACATGAATAATCATGTGATTTAATTTTGTTCTACATCTATTTAACATCTATATTTTCCTTTCTAACAATATGTACAATTTGTTATAATCTAAATCTCACTAAAATGAAGTATAAATGAAATCAAACATACATTTAGAAATACTGAAAATTACTGAAGTTTAGAAATATGATCACTCACCTTAACTTTCAAAAACTTATTCAAAATTCTATCTTACTTCCTTACATTAATTAATATAACTCCAATTTAATACTTGAATATGATTCAAATTTTAACAAAAGAAATGTATATTAAACAAATTCTCTTTTTTCTCAAGTCTAGTTTTGCTTCCTCGCACGCTAGGTTCCTCCTTTCTCTTAATAATCAGTTTAGTTCGGTCTTTGTTCTTTTGTATACACCTTCTGACATTGAATTATAACTAAACACTTTTTATATTTAGTTAAATATGCTAATCCAAATTATATAATTAGACCCTTACATCCTCGTCTTTCTTCTTTCACCTCCAACTTAAGTATTCTTCTACCGATGATTTCTCAATTATATCTTCTTCTTTTGCATTAAAGTCAAGTCAGTCTCAATCTGGTCTAAGTTTTAGTTTGATTGCTTGCCAAAATTAATCAATGTTATTAGTTCATATTATTTAATATTAATTTATAACATACTTAGCTAAAACAAATTATATAATTTAAAAGAACTGAATACTTGTCTCTCGGCTCTCCATTTCATGCCCGTTATTCTTCCTCTTCCATCATACAGGAAGTTCACATCACTTTTACTCTCTCTAATTCGGGACTTTATGGCTTTGATCCTGAATTAATTTAAACTTTACATTTAACACCTACGCATATATATGCCAATATAACATTGTATTAATTTACTTAATAAAATTTTTCATCATACCTTTCTTTTTTCTATTAAATTTATCTTTATAACTTCAGTTAACATGTACGAGGCTTTCCCTGGACTTTGGTTCTCTTTCCTCTTGACGAAGCCACACACTTCCTCTACCTTCGATCGTGAGTCGACAAAGCCATCCCTTTTCCTCATGCGCGAAAGCTTCGCCTCTGCTTAAACTCGAAATCTCCTGCTTCACACTAGAGCCATTCTACAAGAGTAGGCCGGGGCCGGTTCTCCACTTCATGCAAGATGTCGGTTGTTCCTTCCTCCTGCAAGTGGTGCTAATTTGGTTGTCTCCCGCATGCCCATCGATGAGTCTCTTTCATGATGACGCTCCTACGCACAGAGCACTCTCGATGCTGGCTTCTGGCATGGCGTCGAATCTCTGAAATGAGAAGCAGCAACCGGTTGATTTCGCACGAGGCTTCGATTAGGGTTATGTATGTAATGTATGAAACTTCTTCTGTCTCACTTGGCCTTCAAATTTTGTTCTTTCCGAATGAGGCGTCTGTCTTTTAAAAAAGAAGGGACTGTCGAGATGGATGCTTCCCTTCGAAACGACTCACCCAATAAAAGTCATTTTAATTAACTTTTATTATTATAATATATATATATATATAAGCCCAAGGGCTAGTATATTAAAGAGAAAATATGCATATAGGTTGTATGGGTGGGCTTAAAAATAGGCACTCAACTCACACGATACAACACACCTAAAAAAGTTAAAAAGATGTATATATAAAAATAAAAAAGCCCAAAACCGCCTGAGCACTGAAAAAATGAGGGTCATCCCAATCATGTTCTGCCTCTGGCTCTAGTTCTCGGAAGGGATCCAACTAGCAGATTGGTAAGGTGCGTAAAATTAGCCGACGTAACCAAAGTATCATCCATAAGACTCTTGAGCTCATGTAGATCTTCATTATTCTTCTTCATCCTGGACGTGTAAATTTGTCATTCCTCATCCGAAGAATCAGTCTGACTAGGTGGTAAAACTGAAGCAGAAGGATTGCCAACCGTAGTACCCATAATAGGTTATAATATCTGTCAAGTATGGGTTGCCTCTACACTGGATACCTCCTGAAGAGGGGGAGCTGCGAGGTTCTCCTGATTATCAATCTGAACACTGTCCTTTGTAGGTAAAAAAGTCCATCGGTATTGTTTCTATGGGATTTGAAGGTGTCAGCATCACATCACTCGCAGTAACAGTAACAACAATGTCATGGGGGTGGGGGGGGGCACAGAGGCAACAATATCCTCCCTAGGTGGAACTAAAATGTCCAGAGCAGTGAGATTAAATCCATCCTTATTCACTTGAACCTTAGCTTTCAAATTCAGATGAAACTTGTGACATTTATCAAAGATATGCCCAAACATCTTACAGTGGGTACAATATGGGGGTGTGTTCCATGACGATTTGTTGCTAATATTCATTATGGATTGTGCCTAGCCAGACTTCAGTAACATCAGGTAAAGTAATATCTCTTTCCACAAGTATTTTGGCCACTGAAGGTCTGGTTAGGTTGAAAGTAGACAGATCTAGCTTCAAAGGATCCCTAATGATGACCCCAATAGAGTAGAGAACCTGATGGTGAAAAAATGCAACTTAAGACTAGACATAATAAACCATACCGGTACAGAGAGAGTTTCATGATTCGGGTCAAAATCAGGAGACCGCTTGAATCACTTCATTGATTTGTCTGCGATATTAAGATATTTTTTGGAGAAAATTCGGGTGTAGTCTTCTGTCACTGTTAGTTGAACACATGTCTCCCATCCATGAATCTCACTTTTCACTTGACTACTAGCATAAGATCATCAGTACTCTTTCTGATAACATCCATAGTTTTCCAATAAGAGCAAACTTGAATTTTTTTTGTCATGATAGAAATTTTTGAGTCAGAGAAAAAAAATTGTTGTTTTTATATCATTCCAACTTCCCTTCTTAACAAAAGGACATTCATCTGTACTATCACGACCATTCTTATAACTTGAGTGGAATAAGGAAGAGCCATCAGAGCAAGGGGAGGTGCCAATGATCACCTGCATTGAGAAGCAGACAAAACGACACTTTGTTGGTTCAACCAAAGGAGGCCTTTGCCATTCGAGTTATATATATATGTATATATATATATATATATGTATATATATATATTATAATAATAAAAGTTAGGGAACGTGGCGATTATGCCTTTACTTCCCATAATCCAACACTTATAACAATTTAATCGGAGTTTTCCCCAAAAATTAGGGAAAATCATATTTTATTGCAAGAACATCAAACATTCAACATGAATTCAAAAAGAAGCACCTACTATTTGAGAGGTTGGCAATTTGTCCCAATTCTTGCAATTCAAGAGGTAAGGTATCCCTCCCAAATCCTAAACTAATAACTCACGACAACAATCTCATGCCTAACCCTAACCCTTAACATATTAGCCCTATTTATACTAAACACTAATAAATGACAAATGACTAAATTGCCTTTAGGCGTAAAAAAAAGATTAAATTGTCCTTAGGCTAGGCACTGCAATAACATATTGCATTGGGCCCTAGAATATGATTTTTCTTATAGAGCACTTTTAAGTCTTTTATTTTAGACAATCATCATGGAATTTTTTGTGTGAATCGTTTGGTAGCGACAAATTCGGAGATGACCTCTTAAGCAGGTGAATGGAGATGGTTAATTGAAAAAAATCATAATTTAAGCATTAATTATAAAGGCTTGAAGGTGATGAGAATGGAACAGNAAGTTAGGAAACGTGGAGATTATGCCTTTACTTCCCAGAATCCAACGCTCTTATAACAATTTGATCATAATCTTCCCCAAAAATTCGGGAAAAACCGTATTTTATTGCAAGAACATCAAACATTCAACATGAATTCTAAAAGAAGCACCTACGATTTCAGAGGTTAGCAATTTGTCCCAATTCCTGCAATTCAAGAGGTAAGTAATCCCTCCCAAATCCTAAATTAATAATACACGACAACAATCTCATACCTAACCCTAACTAAACAATAATAAATGACAAATGACTAAATTGCCTTTAGGCGCAAAAAAGATTAAATTGTCCTTTGGTTAGACACTGCAATAGCATATTTCATGGGCCCTAGAATATGATTTTTCTTATAGAGCACTTTTAAGTCTTTTATTTTAGACAATCATCATGGAATTTCTTGTGTGAATCGTTTGGTAGCGACAAATTCGGAGATGACCTCTTAAGCAGGTGAAAGGAGATGGTTAATTGAAAAAAATCATAATTTAAGCATTTAGTATAAATGCTTGAAGTCGATGAGAATGGAACAGTGATAGTCTTGAAGTACAATTTTCTTGATACAATGGCTCATGCTAGGATTCGTATCCTCTCCAATTACTACTATAGCTACACAATGTGTACTTATCGATCCCAATCATCCAATCCACATGGTGTGCTATGATTAATTCTATCTTTTTAAAATCATTTTGTTTTTGTGTGATTTAAAGAAGACAACCTTATCCATCTAAAGGTGCATTTGATGGATGAGATCAATAGTTGCATGCCCTGTCATTGGAGAGGATTTGAATCACTTATATGACAATCTTCATAATAGGAACTAGCATGAGTTAAATAGCGGAAACAAGACAAGAAGGGGCTTTGGTGTTGCTGAGCTTAACTTTAGTGATGACGGGCTACTAAATAGTGCTCTTCTTCTTTTGAGTCAATTTGATTGTACTTTTATGTGAGAGTTTATCAATGCCACTTGAATCCTTATTTTATTTGTTGTTTCCTTTTTCAAATTTGTTTGAATTTTTAGGTTTAAGTTTGATTCTCTAGTGATCTTTACCCCTATCTTAGTGGGCATATGTATTCTATGTCATGTGTCACGATATCTTATCATTTACTTTTAGCCTATGAATGATATATAAGCCTAGGCAGTGGTACATTCCACCAGTAAGGTTATGTCATTTTTTTTTAATTTTTTTTCACTTTCTAATGATGTAAATAGTGCGCGAGCTCCCTCCAAAGCAATTGTCCCTACAATTTACTGTTTTAGTGATTTGAGGTTATACTTTTTCAGTTATGATCGAAGTAGCGTGACCATTTCTCCATCACCGTTATTTCATAATCCTTCTTTTTAAATTTTGCATTTTTCAAGTGATATCTTGGTTCATGAGTCAATTTTAAAACCTATGCCAAAGTTCCTAAATGAATCTAGATTTGATGATGATGAAGAGAGTGATTTTCTCAATTAAAATAGCTTTGATGTATGGTAGGTACCCAATCAGGTGGTGATGGAGATGTACAAGTTTACATTCCGTGGAAATGCAGTGCACATAAATGATTCAAACATTATTTAGTTTTGTCTTATTATTTTGTAGGGTTATCTCTCAGTATGCCTATGAATGTGGGATTTATTTTCTATTGATTTGATTTTTTAATGTTAGATCAAGTTATTGACGCGGGAGCTAGGGTCGCGGTACTGTAGCTACTACAGTACTGCATATCCTTTTTCCTATTTGACCCCCTTACATTTTCTATGCTCTTTCTAATCCTATTTTCTTTCTATTTTAAATCCTTTCTATTCTAACTACTAGTACTTATCATTAATATATTGTTTGCTATCTTAGATTTATTTTTTGGTGAGTTTTTTTTTTCAGATTTTTGTGAGGACATCCACCGGCGTTTGTTTTCCCCTTTGAGGGTTGTATCCGATGGTTGGGTGGTGGTTCGGCTGTATCTCTTTCTCAATGTAGTGATTATCTTCCTTCTATCTCTTTCCACATCCTCTCTGGCCGCTCCCGTTCGCAGTGTATGATTGCAACCGGCTACAACGGCCTTGCATTATCTGTTTTTTGTTGCCCAAGCTTTCCAATCGCCTCCCACTTCCTTTCGAGCTTTGCTGCCACCCAAACAACACCTCTTTGTTGTCTCAGCCTTCCCACTGCGCCACTACCACCCAAGACAACCTCCATACTTGTTGTCCTTGCATTTCTGTACTTCCCCCTCGCTACCATCAACATTGCTTTGCTACCTTCACCCTCGCCAACCATCCCAATCCACCTAGCGACCTCCACGACCCTAAGATATACTTTAGTGGTGTTTCTGTATCGTTTTATGTTTGTTATCACTTATTTTCTATTTGAAGAGTCTTCGTTGTAACCTATTTGAATTCAACAATAATATTTCTATTTTTATTGTAGTTTGGGTTAGCTCCAATATTATTTGGTATCAGAGCTACTTACCCTCATCATATCCTAGGTTTTACAATCCTTCACTGCCCAAGTCACCTCCAGCAATTTTTTTCTTTCATATTCTCATTCTCTTGCCAAATTTTGACTGACCCTAAGTTTTCCTTGCTTATTTACAAAATCAACATCCCCAAATTTGTTTTCCTACACCTGCAATGAGTCTCCCAAACCCTCTTTCACCTTTCAACCTAAACCCTAGCCATGCTACCAAGGAGATATATGCCTGAGCCTACTTGGGAGGAGATACAACGGGAGATTTGCCAACTTCAGCGATGACTTGCGGATATTGAGGATGAAACCCTGGGGAGATTATCTTCGACTGAAATCTGGAGAATGGAAGGGGAGCAAGAAATGAGGATCTAAATCACTGCCATACAGAGGACTTTAGTGATGCAAAAGACCGGCCACGACGCTTTGGAATCTAGTATCAGAGGAGGTTGTGAGATGAGCCACCATGTGGAGAACATGAGAATTTGAAGATGAATCAGAAGGGTCTGCGCTTGTTCCTACCAACTTACTATAAACAAAAAATTCAGACTAGCTTCGGAAGTGGAGAGAGAACTTCACCTGGCGACCACCACGTTTTCAGGTTGCGCTCATCCTCATAATCTTACAGTCAGATGACACTCAAGAGAATATCCAAGTTGACCCTGTGAGATGATAAGTTAAGTCAGATTGGAGAACAGGTGAACCAATTTGCATCCCTAAATCTATCCCGACTAGAGGACACTGAAGACGGTGAGGACACGAGACATGAGAACCGGTTTCTAGTTGAAGAGATAAACAGTGATTCGGAAGAAGATGCAAATTTCAGAGAGGATTCTCAATTTTCAACAAACGAGGAAGAGATGCTATTAATTCTAGTTGACCTCAAGATAGATATTTCAGTTGAGGTTAGTTCTAGAATGCAGTAGCTTTGATGTAATGGGCATTCCAATAGAGTAAGAAATTTTGGTGTCTCGAGCGAACATTTTGCAGGAATATACAGGAGCATAAGTAGGATTGGACTTGGATGTCCAAAGGGGCCATGAGTTTGGGGAGCTGATATTAGACACAACAACCTTAGATAAGAGAAATTCAGACAGATTTCCTTCTTATTCTAATTCCTTCTTATTTTAATCCCTGAGTTGCCCCTACTGAGGGAGGTCCTGCATGTCTGAAATGAGGCCCTTTTGTGCCACATCAAGAAGATTATATGAAGTTATTCAAATTTTAGATTCAGTTTAACATGATACTCATCATCAGATGTTAAGATAGGAGGGATGAACCCCATTCTGGAAATTTGTCTTAGATGTTAAGATAGGAGGGATGAACCCCATTCTGGAAATTTGTCTTAGGAGCTTGATGGGGAAGTAAATTCCTTAAGTGGGATCCAGGTCCTATCAATGAAGAATAAGTCTCTCCTGGTGGTTGCTAACGAGAGGTGCAGTCTGCAGAGATTTTACCCCAAAGTTGACTTCTCGTATATTAGTTTATCAGCTACATTTCGTCGAGTACGAGAAGCAGGAAAAGATGATTCCTAAGTTCTCAAGAGTTACATTAGGAGAACCTAAATATATATGCAACTCCAACTTATGATGTGTCAAAAGAGTATGCATATTGATTTTATTAATACGTGTCGTGGATTGACAACACCTACATGATCTACCTCTTATGAGATTGCATTGTCTCTGCTACTATCAACATGACAGACTTGATTCTGTGTTATAAGAAATTAGAAGCTTCGACAAATGAGTTTGAAGTTCCTTCAATCCCGGGATATCCATGCGGGAGCTTGGGTTGCGGTAATCTAGCAGCTACAGTATCGCGAACCTATGTTTCTATTTGATCCCTTATCTTTTCTATTCACTTCCTAATTTTATTTCCTTCTTATTCTAATCCCTTCCTATTCTAATACTAGTTAATTATAAATATGTTGTTTGCTATCTTAAGGTTCATTTTTTTATTAGCTTTATTTTAGATTTCTGTTAGGATTGAGTCTATTTTCCCCTTTGAGAGTTGTATCCTAGGGATTGGGTGGTAATACGGCTGTATGCCTTTTCCGAGATAGTGATTATTTTCCTCTTATCTCCTTTCACATCCTCCCTATGTCGCTCCCAATCGTTATGTATCCTTGCATCCGTCCGCGACAACCTTCCTTTATCTGTTTTCTGTCGCCCCAGCTCCTCGGCCGCCTTCTACTTTCTTCCAGCTTTACTGTCGCCCAAACCGCACCTCCTCCCTGCTGTCCCAGCCTTCCCACTGCGCCATTGCCGCCAACGACAGCAAAGAAACACCTCCCTCATGCTATCCATTGCTATGCACCCCCACTCCTCGCTGCCATCACCTAGGACAACCTTCTTATTTGTTGTCCTTGCATTTCTGCACTTCCCCCTCGCTGTTACCAACATTCCTTTGCTGCCGCCAACCCCGCTAACCATCCCGATCCACCTAGCCAACCTCCATCACCTTGAGATACAGTTTAGGGGTGTTTGCTTATATCATTTTATGTTTGTTATGACTTATTACTTGTTTAAAGAGCCATCATTGTATCCCTATTTGAATTGAACAATATTATTTCTCTTTCTATTGTGGTTTGGGTTAACTCCGGTATCATATGGAGTCAGAGCTTGCCTAACTTTAGTCATATCTTAGGGTTTTCTACATCTATCCTTACCCAAGTTTCTTTCCTATTCCCAAACCCTAGCCAAAATTTGACTAACCATAATTTCTCCTTGCTGATTTTCAAAATCAACAATCTCAAATTAGTTTTCCTACACCTTCAATGAGTCCCCTACACCCTTTTTCACCTCCTAACCCTAAAACCTAGCAATGTCTCCAAGGAGATACATGCCCAAGCCTGGAGGAGATATAGCGAGAGATTTGCCGATTTTAGCGGAGGCTTTTGTATATTGTGGATGAAACTTGAGGGAGATTACCCTCGATCGAGATCTGGAGAATCAAAGGGGAGCATGAGATGAGCATCTGAATACCTTCTATATTGAGAACTTTAGTGATGCAGAAGTTCGACCACGACTCTTTGGAATCCATTGTCAGAGGAGGCTGAGAAAAGAGCCAGCATGTGAAGATTTAGAGAATATGAAGATGTAGCGAGAAATCCAGCGCCAGTTCCTACCAACTTTCTATAGATAGAATATTCAGACTTTAGCTGCATAAGTGGAGAGACCACTTAACTGTGTGACTATCACGTTTTACAGGCAGAGTTTACCTCATGATCTTACAACCATATTACTCCCAAGAGAATATCCAAGCTGACTCCATTAGAGGAAAAGCTGAGTCAGAGCGTACAATAAGTGGAGCCAATCCACATCCCTAAGTATGTTCGAGCTAGCAAGTGTTGCAAGTTCCACGGATTTGCTCATGTTGAATCAGACTACACAACTAGGGGGATGATCAGTTTCACGGAGCGGGACGTTCTTGAAAAATTGGGTAATGACGCAATAGGCACTAAAAACGGTGAGGACACAAAGCTGAAGGACTAGCTTCCAATTGAAGAGAAAAATGGTGATCCGAAAGAAGATGCAGATCTTAGAGAGGATTCTCAATTTTCAACCAACAAGAAAGTGACACCATCGATTTTAGTTAACCCCAAGATAGGGATTCCAGCTGAGGTAACAATAACTATTTTAGAAGTAGTGACACCTAATGTATTGGGCGTTATGACAGTACGAGATTATGTTGCCTCAAGCTATTATTTTGTAGGCATTGAGAGGAGCATCAACAGGACTGACCTTTGATGTCTAAAAAGGTCACGAGCTTGGGGAGTTGATATCAAACATAAGAAAACTTCAGATAAGAAAAAATCAGATTTTTCAGATCCATAAATGCATCCTTGAATTGCCTCTATTGAGAGAAGCTTCACATGTCTGTGATGAGGCTCTTTTGTGCCACATCGGGAAGATTACATGGAATTATTTAAATGTTAGATTCAGTTCAGTATAGTACCCATCATCAGATGTTCACATAGGAGGGGTGAACCCCATCCTGGAAATTTGTCTTTGGAGTTTTTTTGAGAAGAAATTCTTCAATGGAATCCAGATCTGATCAGTGAAAAAGAAGAGTTATCTTCTGAGTGGCTTGTTGTAGACAAGTTTGGGTGGGACGGTGGATTCCCATCTATAAACCAAAAAAATACATTTTAAGCCTAGGGGTTCCAGAGTCCACAGTACAACGCTACGCCAAAAAGTAAGCAAAACACCAAAAGTTCTATCGAACCCAAAATACAAAAGACCCAAAACAAAAATGCTTCGAGCAGCTCCAGCCAATCCTATCCTGCACCAAAAGAAAGTTACACCGTTTGGAAGATGCTGCAACAAAAACTTAGTAAAGACGACCTGCAGCCAGAAAATCCTCAAAAAGTGCCAGAAAAGCATCAGTAAGATAACATTAGGGATCAGAAGGAAATCAAGCCGAAAATATATAAAACCATTTAGGAGAGTTAGCTTAAAGATAGTATTTCCGGCAGACATTCCAGCTCCGGGAACATAGCAATATTCAAATAAATTAAAGGTGGTAAAGATGTAAAAAACACCACCCAACAAGTTCATAATACCATCCATTCTTTGATCAAGCTCCCACAAAATTGCAATGAGCAAAAGACCATATAACTTAAAGATAGTAGAAAATAAATCATTAAGCGCACCATCCAACAGTTCCAAAATACCAGCCATTTTTTTCCCAAGCCTCTGGGTAATAAACAATACCCAAATAAAATAAAGGTGGTAAAAAAGTAATTTATAAAGAAGCCACCAAACAAGTCCCAGATTCCAACAATCCGAAGGAAGAAGCAAAATCCTAAGAAAAAAGGTGGTAATAATGTAAATGAAAGGGAAAAACCACCGAGCAAAACCAAATACCAGCTAGGCGTGACCCTGCTCCAGGAAAATAACAATAGCTAAATAAATTAAAGATGGTAAGGATGTAAAAAACACCACCCAGCAAGTCCACACTACTATCCATGCTTTGACCAAGCTTCCACCAAATTGCAAGAAACAAAAGACCACAAAAACTAGGGTGGTAAAGTGTAAATCATTAAGCGAACCTCACATCAAATCCAATCAACCAGCCATTTTTGACAAAGATTCCAGATAAATTGCAGTAACCAAATATAGTAAAGGTGGTAAAGAAGCCACCAAGCAAGTCCCAGCTTCCATCATCCATCAAAATCGAAATATAAAAGGAAAAAAATGCCAATTCCACCAAAGCTAAAAAGAAACAGAAAACAAACCAAATAATTAGTATCTCAAAAAAGGAGAGTCAAGCAAATTGCCTTTCAAAAGAGTGCAAAGATGCGGCATGGGGAAAGTGCCACAGCTAACCTCAGAAGAATTCCTGGCCAAACGAGCTAACCAATTAGCCGGAGAGTTACCCTCTCTGTATATGAAAGACAAATGAAAATGAACTTGTATCTTTGGATATAATCACGAATTCTATTCATATTGGCAAACAAATCCCATCGAGGCGTAGTGGTATTGTAAAACTCATCAATAAGCATTTGAGAATGTCTCAAAAATGATTTTGGTAAAATTAAGCCTAGCCTCCATAGGAGAGGCAGCACAAATCAGAGAGGCAAAAAAGTATAAACACTGTCTAAAATGATTCCGTAAGATCCAACTGCCATCCAAATTAAATTTAACCCAGTCCAAAGGTGGGGGTTGCCATCTGAAGATGGTCATCCTACCCACTTTAGATTGCGTAATATCACCCGGCAAATAAAGGGAACGGCAGACTCGTTTGAAGTGAGCAAGTATATTAGAAAGAGTAATATGAGGAGCAGACAAATTATTACCATACTTAGCCCCATTTTTAGCCACCTAGATAAACCAAAGAAACACAAGAGGATACCACCGCAATTTTTTATTGACGGACATAGCAATTTTCCAAGTATTTAGATAATCCTCAATAGCAAAAGAGCAAGGCCATTTTAAGTTGAAATGGTTACCCAACATATTCCAAATATGAGCAGCATAAGGACATAGAAAAAATAGATGAGCAACCGTTTCAGAGTCCTTTTTACATAAATAACATTGGGACACCATTTTTAAACCTTTAAGTTTCAAAATATCATCCAAAGGCAAAAATTAAGAAAAAATCTCCATAAGAAAAAAGAGATAGAAGGAGAGATAAGCTTGTTCCAGATTGCATGACTCCACCTCCACGTGCTATGGGGATAAATATTAGTATAAAGCATTTTGGTGGGGGATAAAACAACAGTCGATTTCCATAAAGGAGAATCCTTCGTAGTATTCTTTATGGGAAGTTTAGCAATCTTAGCCTCCTCTAGACGACCAAAAAGATCATTTAATTTATTTACATTCCAATTGCCTTGAAACCAAAGATCTGAAAGAATTAAATCATGCGGGGTTCCCGAAGGCGACACAAGATTGTCACCCAACCTCCATTGATCATGCCAAATCGAGATATTGCCCTCACCAACATCCCAAAAAATAAAATTACTATCCAAAGTTCTCGCTTTTAGCATCGCTTTCCAAATTCTAGAGTCACCCACCTTCCATTGAACAACAGTCGGATGATGATAAGAGCAATATTTGTGAAAGGGGAAATTAGCCCATAAAGAGTCATTGGAGCAAAATTTAAACCAAAGTTTGCACATATTAATGTTAGAGAAGGTTTATGGGTTGTTGTTAATGAAGTTTTTAAGGTTTATTGCTGTTGAAGCTTTCTGGGCTTCTTTTATTTTTATAAGTTGAACTTCTTTTTTATCTATATTGCCACTACCACCATTGCTGTTTATAGACACGTTGCCACTACCATTACTTTAATGAAGAGATTATTGTTATTGAGGGCTTGCAGTATGTTTGTTTGGGTCTTTTCTAGGATTTCTAGAGCCTTTGTGTTTTAGTCTTGGTCTTTACACTTAGATTTTGGATAAATTGGAGCCAAATTTTGCTGATTTTGTGCAAACCTTACACTAACTCGGGGTTGAGGATTTTATAAATAGTTGCTTGACGCACGTAAGCTAGACAAGTTTATTCAATAAAATTTCATATTTCTAGTTCTGGTTTTGTTTATGTTTGCTGGATGTGATGCTCCTTCAAGTACAATGCGAATGCATTGTTCAACTTCCGGGGAAAAATATCTTGTCTTACGAAAATTTTTTATTCATTTTAACAGCTTCTTTCCTTCGTCTATTTCCTCTTAATTATTTATATGTTGGTATTTCAAGTTTCTTGATCATGATTATATTTATTACAACTACGATTTCAATTTTTATCTAAATAATTAATTTCTTTTTTATTCTTCATTGTTTGAATTTTATATTGCTTTCTTTGGATTTAATCGCTCGTTGCATTAATTTTTTGATTTATTTTTCATATTTTGAACTTAAGAAGTTGGATTTTTGTGTAATTAGTGATCTTTCATTTATGAATCCTTATTTATGTTGTCTTTTATGTTCATTTGATTAACTTAACTGTATTAGGATTCCTTGAACCTTCAAAAATCCCGCATTGGTGGGTACATCTTATTAAAAAAGCAGTGGGGCAGCATTTGGGATAAACTGGGATGACCTAAGTATGAAAGGAAGGTGAATTATATTTCATGGAAAAAAAAAATATTTCACGAAGGAAGGTGAATTATATATGCTCAATTTTTATTCCAGACCTTATGCAATGGAACAGCCTATTCATTACCATGTGCAATGGAACAACCCACATTATTACATGATAAAAGCGTATTTTCATACTTTTTGTGCTGCTAGACCTAATACAACAACAACAACAAAGCCTTAATCCCACTACGTGGGGTTGGCTACATGAATCCTTTTTCTTTTGCGTCCTATTGTCATACAAAAGGCCTGATGCATTCCTCCACTTCAACCAACCAACTTGAATTCTACTATTAAAATCCCCATCTATATCACAATCGCTTTGAATAACAGACCCAAGATATCTAAATTGTTCACACCTTTTAATAATTTGATCACTCAAAGTCACACTTCTGTCACTAGAGCTACTACTACTACAATTACATTCTATGTATTCAGTTTTAGTTCTACTTAAATGAAGGCCTTTAGACTCCAATGTACACCTCCATAATTCAAGTTTTTCCTGGGCTTTTTCTCTCGTTTTATCCACGAAAAGGATATCATTCATAATTCAAGTTTTTCCTGGGCTTTTTCTCTCGTTTTATCCACGAGAAGATATCATCAGCAAAAAGCATACACCAAGATACATCCTCCTGTAGATGTCCAGTAAGACCATATGTAGACCTCCATAATTCATGTTTTTCCTGGGCTTTTTCTCTCGTTTTATCCACGAGAAGAATTGCAGACCTCCATAATTCAAGTTTTTCCTGAGCTTTTTCTCTCGTTTTATCCACGAGAAGAATATTATCAGCAAAAAGCATACACCAAGGCTCTCCTGGGCTTTTTCTCTCGTTTTATCCACGAGAAGAATATCATCAGCAAAAAGCATACACAGGTGTTTTCTCTCGTTTTATCCACGAGAAGGATATCATCAGCAAAAAGCATACACCAAGGTATGAAGGCCTTTAGACTCCAATGTAGACCTCCATAATTCAAGTTTTTCCTGGGTTTTTTCTCTCAAAGGCCTTTAGACTCCAATGTAGACCTCCATAATTCAAGTTTTTCCTGGGTTTTTTCTCTCGAGACCTTTAGACTCCAAAGTAGACCTCCATAATTCAAGTTTTTCCTGGGCTTTTTCTCTCGTTTTTGAGAAGAATATCATCACCAAAAAGCATACACCAAGGTACATCCTCCTGTAGATGTCCAGTAAGACCATCTCCAATGTAGACCTCATAATTCAAGTTTTTCCTGGGCTTTTTCTCTCGTTTTATCCACGAGAAGATATCATCAGCACTAATTCAAGTTTTTTCTGGGTTTTTTCTCTCATTTTATCCACGAGAAGGATATCATCAGCAAAAAGCATACACCAAGGCCTAGGTTTTTTCTCTCGTTTTATCCACGAGAAGGATATCATCAGCAAAAAACATACACCAAGGTACTTATTCTGTAGATGTTCAATACGACCATCCATAATTAAAGCAAAAAATATATGAGCTTAAAGCCGATCCCTGATGTAATCCAACAAAAATAGGAAAATATTTGGTCAATCTTTCAGTTTGAACACAAGTAACAACTCTAGTGTACATATCTTTAATGACTTGAATATAAGTCATAATCTTAAAGTCGATCCCTGATGTAATCCAACAGAAATAGGAAAATATTTGGTCAATCCTCCTTCGGGCTTAAAGCCGATCCTTGATGTAATCCAACAGAAATAGGAAAATATTTTGTCAATCCTCCTTCAGTTTGACACAAGTAACAGCTCTAGTATACATATCTTTAATGACTTGAATATAAGTCATATCAACACAGCCAATCCCTGATGTAATCCAACAGAAATAGGAAAATATTTGGTCAATCCTCCTTCAGTTTGAAACACATACGGGCTCTAGTATACATATCTTTAATGACTTGAATATAACTCATATCAACACCTTTCTTCTCAAAAAATCTCCAAAGGATATCTTTTGGAACCTTATCGTAATCTTTTTCTAAATCGATAAAAATCAAATGTAGATTCTTCTTATTATCTCTGAACTTTTCCATTAAACCTCTCAATAAACGTATAGCTTCCATAGTAGACTTGCCCGTCATAAATCCAAATTGATTATGAGAAATATTTGTAATGTGTCTTAACCTATGTTCAATTACCCTCTCCCATAACTTTAAAGTATGACACATCAACTTAATTCCTCTATAATTTGCACCCTTTTGTGCATCCCTTTTATTCTTAAAAATGGGGACCAAAATACTCTTCCTCCACTCCTCAGACATCTTTTTAGTTTTTAAAATAATATTAAAGAGTTTAGTAAGTCAAGAAACTCCCAAATCTCCTAAATATTTCCACACTTCAATTGGGATATCATCAGGTCCTATATAATTTCCACCCTTGGTTTTCTTTAAAGCCTACTCAACTTCTTTTTTACTAATGCGACGGTAAAAATGAAACGTTTTATTATTATTCACGATATCATTACGGTTGATCGTATTTTCAGAAATCTCATTAAAAAAATTATTAAAATAACTCAACTACCTATGTTACCTATCTATGTTAAATATCTTTTTCTAAGAAAATTACTTTTTGATTTTCATCTTTAATACACTTTACTTGAGTTAATTCTTTACTTTTTTTCTCTTTGTTTGGCTAGTTTATACATATTTTTTTCACCTTCCTTAGTATCTAATCTATTATAAATATCATTAAAAATAAAATTTTTAGCGTTACATATTGTTATTTTACACTCTCTACGGGCCGTTTGTTATTTTTCTCAATTATCTAAGCTTTTACATTTAAACCAATTTTTATATCATAACTTCTTATATTTTATCTTTTCTTCCACATTATTATTCCACCACCAACTATTTTTATTTATAAAAATTTTTTCTTTTGATCTTCCAAGCACATCTTTTGCTATTTGTTTAATAGTGTTTGCTACTTTTTCCCACATAATATTTACTTCTTCATGGACATCCCAAATTTTAAAATCTGGAATTTTACTCATAAAAATAATTTTATTGGTGTCTTTTACGTTCCCCCATCTAATTCTACGATGATGAGTCATAGTGTTTTTTATTTTACAACTCTTCGTCTTAAAATCTAGGACTAATTAACGATGTGGATACTTAAATTCTCACTTGGAGTGACCTTACAATCTTTACAATCTAATATTTATTTAAAGTAGAATCTTGCATGGAGTACCGGTAACAGATTTTTCCTTGTACTTGATACCTAAGCACCTAGACCATAATGTAGGCTTCTGTAAGTTGAATACTATAAATAATATATAGCATTTTTGTTGTTTACCAATGTGGATTTTTGTTTCAGAACTCTGTGAATGCGAGATACCAAACTATCCCGTATCCATGGTTGGTGTTTGGCGAAAAAGTGAAAGTAAATGCTGTCTTTATTCGTGATTCCACTGGTGTATCAGATTCTATGTTGATTCTGTTTGGCGGTGCCCTAAAAAAAGGAGAAATGGTAAAATTTTCATTGTTTATTTACCAATATCAATTTATTGCTTCTGAATTGTATCCTGAAGTTTCTAATGACGAAATGCGAATTCAGGCTGGACACCTAAAGATGTTGGATGGCTACATTGACTTCTTCATGGATCCTAGTTTGGCGGAATGCTATTGGAAACTCAAGGAGGAGCTTGATAAGCTTATCGAAAACAAGGTAACTCTGGCGTATGAATATCCTTTATATTTATTTAGCCTTATGTACTTGTTTCTGTGCTAGGATCTAAATGCTATTTTCTACTGCTTTGCCTAGTAAAGCGTGGCATTGGTTCCATTGCTGAGATTTGTAAGAAGGCTTGGTTAAAAATACTTGGGTTATAAGAAAAACAGTGAAACAATGAGAGGAGAAAGTGCTACACAAGAGATATGGGTGCATGTCTTTGTTTGGTGGGTTTTATTTATTTATTTATTTATTTTTAAATTTTTTGTGAAAGTGGGGAGTCTCGTGCGTTGGGTTCATCCTTTAAAAGACTGGCCCGTTAATGAAAAATTACCGTTGGAGTTTAGCAACGTCCCCACCATTTCTTAAATTTCGCTTTGAATGATAAATCCATTAGCATTTTCCACTCTCGCTAGATAGCTGGTGGCAAGTAATTTAATTGTATTGATTGGAAATGCAAACCAAATTCTCGCTTATGTTTTTTTCTGAAAATGCTAGAGCAAATTTTCATGTTTTGAATATTACCAATAATATTTCATGGGGGACATATTCTTTCTTTGTTACAGCATGGCTTTGCAAATTGTGTGTAAATGCTCATAAACTTGTAAAAAAATGGTTATAAAAACAATTTCATCTTGTTATGCATGAATATATATAGATGAGAAACACCACTTCAAATTTTCTCTCCCAAAATCACAAGTTCATAAGATGTTGTGTACAGTTTTTTTTCTACTTTTGGATGATTCAAATCGGTTTTAGAGCATCTTTGGAGCAGAATTTTGAGGAGGTAGAGCATTTTATAAATATGAATGGGTTTGTTATATATGACAAATTGTATATTTTATATTTAATCTTTCAGGTTATTGTTACAGCATGTTTTCACAAAAAACTCGATAGTTCCATAAAATGTGTTGCTTCTAACCTTTTACCGATTATTTGGGGTAGAAAATGGGCAGTTTTCTTTTTTGTGGACAGAGCATTATTGTTGGAAGAAACACTATTCGTTTGAGTGGTTTCACCTGATTTTCCTTCACTTTGATTTTCTTCTTTTGTTATGTTTTGATTCTATGTCATAATGCCATCAAAGCCACTTTGATTAGGCGCTATTGTTGGACTAAGGAAGTAGGTAGCAAGCTTATAAGAGCGATCGTTGTTTGGATGGATTGGTTTCAAATTGGTCAAATTGATTGCAATTGAAGTTCGGAATCCAAAAAATCGAATCAAACAAATTATTGATAAAATCGAATCAGTCAAATCGAAGTTTAATTCGATTTAAATGGTTCGGTTTTAAATAAACCAAAATATAGTCTTCAATATTTTGAAAACTTTTAAGCTTTTAGAATGGAATATATATAGACATGGATATGAAATAATATTGGTTTTTGTACAAAACCTAATTTATTATCCTACACCCACCCTGACATCATGGTCATGATAAGTCTAGTTAGTGAATTCCTGCACAAATCTTAATTGTCATATCTCTAAGTTCTCTATAGAATTCTCAAATATTTTAAATTAGTTCAGGAAAAAAAAATATACAAAAGATGTAATACCCTATAAATTGAAGGACACATATACAAATTATGCTGGATCGCTAGGGCTGAAAGGTATAGTTCAGGATATTATACATTCTTAGGAGGAAATTTTTTAACTTTATATTTTGAGATATAACTTCTGGTTTCAAGATTGTGTTAAAAGTTGAGTTCAGAACCATTGCAAAAGGGATTTATGAGCTTTTATGNTTAGGAGGAAATTTTTTAACTTTATATTTTAAGATACAACTTCTGGTTTCAAGATTGTGTTAAAAGTTGAGTTCAGAACCATTGCAAAAGGGATTTATGAGCTTTTATGGATCAAAATCATATTAGATGATTTAAAAATTAAATGGAAAGCCTGTGAAAATATACCGCCACAAGAGGAAAATTTTTGAAATGTAGGCAGATTTATATTTCATATATGCCTGCAGAGAATTAATTGGCTGACATATTCACAAAAAGACTATGCAGCTCCACATTAAAAAATATTTTAAGCAAGCTTTGAATGGTAGATCTCTACCGTCCAATTGTAGGGCGAGCCTCTCTCTCTATTTCTCCCTCTCTTCTGCAGCGGTGCATGCTCACTCACCAATCATAACAAAAAGCTTAAGGCGCACAGATCAAGATCTTGAACCTTCGTTTCAAGTTCTCTTTGGCCCTCAGATTACGAAACATATGCTTCCATATAAGGCTACCCACTCCTTTANTACAAGAGGAGAATTTTTGGATTGTAGGCAGATTTATATTTCATATATGCCAGCAGAGAATTAATTGGCTGACATATTCACAAAAAGACTGCAGCTCCACATTAAAAAATATTCTAAGCAAGCTTTGAATGGTAGATCTCTACCGTCCAATTTGAGGTGAGCCTCTCTCTCTATTTCTTCCTCTTCTGCAGCTGTGCATGCTCACTCACCAATCATAACAAAAAGCTTAAGGCGCACAGATCAAGATCTTGAACATTCGTTTCAAGTTCTCTTTGGCCCTGAGATTACGAAACATATGCTTCCATATAAGGCTACCCACTCCTTTAATTTTCCCTTATTTATTTATTTTTATTTTGTAATGCATCTTGGAGATTATATATACCACCTCAATTGTACAAAGAAAGAGTAAAATAAAAATTCTTAATAAATTTTCTTCATAGTTTTATTTTCTAACTATCCTCTACAAGAAACTTACATACATTTTTTTTTTAAACCAACAAATCCCATTGGCTTGTGTAGCTTGAAGACACCAGCTTGGATATCCATATGACTGGCAAGTACTTGTTGCTTGCCATTCAAGAACTTGTCTCTGGCGACTTATGTGAAGGGAGGTTCGTGTTTGGTCGAGAAACAAGGCGAATCCAAACTCACATCCACAGCGAAGACGGCACCACCAAATTCACCAGGGGTGGCACAAATCCCAAAAGCCTTTTGCAGNTCCTTATTTATTTATTTTTATTTTGTAATGCATCTTGGAGATTATATGTACCACCTCATTTGTACAAAGAAAGAGTAAAATAAAAATTCTCAATAAATTTTCTTCATAGTTTTATTTTCTAACTATCCTCTACAAGAAACTTACATTTTTTTTTATTTTTACCAACAAATCGCTTGTGTAGCTTGAAGACACCAGCTTGGATATCCATAAGGCTGGCAAGTACTTGTTGCTTGCCATTCAAGAACTCATCTCTGGCGACTTATGTGAAGGGAGGTTCGTGTTTGGTCGAGAAACAAAGCGAATCCACACTCACATCCACAGCGAAGACGGCACCACCAAATTCACCAGGGGTGGCACAAATCCCAAAAGCCTTTTGCAGACATTACTCATGCGAGCAGGGCACACTCCGCCGAAGTACAAGACGAAGCATCTCAAGACTAATGAGTTCAGGGCTCTGGTGGAATTCAAAGGTATGCAATTTGTGGGTAAACCCAAGAGGAACAAGCAACTGGCAGAAAGGGATGCAGCCATTGAAGCACTCGAGTGGCTGACACACACAACTGCCGATGATAATTATCGCAATGAAGATGATGACTCGCCTCCTGATATCACTGATAACATGCTGAAGCTGCTTAACAGCCGCCGCCGCCGGCGGCTCCGGTCAAAGCAAGGTTCAGTTTAAGTTGTGGCCATTGTATATTTGTGAAATTTATTGAGGTTTTGGTTTGGAAATAGAACTCCTGTGGGATGAAGATGGTGAGCAAAGGCATTTTTTATTATTTTTCAAAAAGATTGAAGTTGAAGTTTGCTGATGATTCAGAAGCTGAGGATTCTTCAGGCAGAGAAGATGACTGGGCGATCTATCTTTGTGATCTAAACTTGTGTTTTAGTTGTCAACTT
>JXCR01130599.1:58872-79757 GCA_002079205.1 Phalaenopsis hybrid cultivar
CAGCCGTGAGTGGAAAAGAATCAACAGAAAAGCAGATTCACACAGCAGGAATCGGAAGGTAGGTTGAATTGGAAGCTTATCTCTTCTTCTCACGACTCCCTCACTTGATCGCTTCGCGCTTCTCAAACACCATCTCGAGTCACCATTGCGAGCGAACTATGTCTCGTTTCAATCTCAGTTGATATTCATCTTTCCTTATTCTCATTAGCTCTTGCTGTGGGAAGCAAATTTGTGATTCTGAGGTTTATTCTACTCTTGAATGCGCAGATCGTCATGTTTCTTTAAGGAATTTTGGTTTATTTCCTTCATAATTTTGATTTTCAGATTTGAACGGGGGAATGATAACTTGATTTTGGGTTATATGGGCTGGTTTCTGATAAAAAAAAACCCTAAGCTCGAGTACAAGGAGTTGTGGCGCATTGGTTCCTAAAGTGTCGGTTAAATTTAAAAGGAACCCTAAACCTGAGAACTAATTTTTTCTCATTCTCATGCCATATTATTATTTTCTAGTTTTGCGTTTCTGTCTAGGTTTTACAAATATCAATTTCTGGATCTGTAAGTTGAATTTCTATAGGTTTACTCGAGATGTAAAACATGCTATTTGGAATGAAAATTTTACTGCTAATTTGATGTTAGCAAGTCATATTTACCAAGGATGCATTCCGCCATTTGCTGCTTGCAATGTACTAATTCTTGCTTGTAGACTCCTGACTTGATATGTTACGTTTAGTTGTAGATCAATAAATTATAGAAGAATGGATTTACCGTGTTAACTGAATAGCACGAGAATTATTGTATAATATATGATAACTTTCTTTATTTTTGTTTTCTTCTAATATTAAATTTAGTGACGTGCAAATGTTTATGCTACTAACTTAGGATTTTTATATCGAGAATTTGATTTGTAACTTATAGAATATGTTGAACTGAAATTCTTGTATACACACGCGCACACACAAGACATTTATTTTATTTCAGTTCTACTGACATTTTTTCAAATTAAGACTATAACCCCAATATGTGGACAATTTGCATAAAATCATAAGCTCCCAAATTTCAAATCATGTTAATCACAAGCATCAAATACAAGTAATGATTCAAATGAAAAGCATTGAACTTTCCTACATTTCTTTAAGGTTGTAAATTCTTTCAACATAACTAGAATCTGTATAAAGTTACAAGACGAAGAAATTCAATCTTAGTTCAAGCAAACACAAAAGTTGCAAGCCTTATAAACTCATAAAAACGTTTCAACCACTAAGGGATCATTTTTTACCACTTTTTATTTTTGTTTTTATTGAATATTGCATAAGTCATGTATTATTGACACTAAATAGGACGCAATGGAGAAAAACAGATTCATGTAGCCGACCCCACTTAGTGGAATAAAAGTTTTTGTTGTTGTTGTTGTTGAATATTGCATAAATCAAAATTATTGAATGGTTTGGAAGAGGCAGTAGCATCGTGNGATAAAGGTTTTTGTTGTTGTTGTTGTTGTTGTTGAATATTGCATAAATCAAAATTATTGAATGGTTTGGAAGAGGCAGTAGCATCGTGGTAGGAGGTGTCAGTGGACTAAATGGAGATTTGATCGAATTTGGGATGGGGTTGGCTGGTGGCTATGGTGGGGTTGACTTGTAATGGCTGCAAGATATGGTAGCTGGGAGTTCTTGTTAGAAGGTTCATAAAAATGCTTATTGTTTTGGGGTTTTCAATACTAAGTTAATTTGTTAAAAAATAAAACACCATCCAAACATTTTTTTGTTCAAAATTTAAAAACAAAAAAATAGAAATAGAAATAAATTTTGCAAAATAGACCTTAAATCTATAAGCATCCCCCAAATTGGAATTGCATTCAACAATCTTGGTCCTTCTAAAGTTAGAATAGTAAGTTCTAACTATTTGTGCTTCATTAAGATATAAGTAGGTCTTAAAAAAATAAATTGAAAATTCAATATGTTCAAATTCAAATCAATAGACATTCACCAATAAAAGCAACTCAATTAGAAATAAATTTTGGGCCCCTCACTTATGGGATGAGGTTGGAAAACCCACCTCTAGGTGCCTTAGGAGTCAAGGTAGTTAGTATAATTATTAGGCATTCCCAACATGGAAATCTCAAACAAATGGTTGAGTTAGTGAATCNAACCTTAAATCTATAAGCATCCCCCAATTGGAATTGCATTCAACAATCTTGGTCCTTCTAAAGTTAGAATAGTAAGTTCTAACTATTTGTGCTTCATCAAGATATAAGTAGGTCTTAAAACAATAAATTGAAAATTCAATATGTTCAAATTCAAATCAATAGACATTCGCCAATAAAAGCAACTCAATTAGAAATAAATTTTGGGCCTCTCACTTATGGGATGAGGTTGGAAAACCCACCTCTAGGTGCCTTAGGAATCAAGGTAGTTAGTATAATTATTAGGCATTCCCAACATGGAAATCTCAAACAAATGGTCGAGTTAGTGAATCACTCACTAAACACATTTCCAAAATTCAAAAAAGAAAAAAAAAATCTCAATTCTTATGTATTTACATATTAAAGGCTAAAGGGCTTATGAAATATTGCTATTTGCAAAATCTAGCACCCAGGTAATATTTTTGAACTAACGAATCTATGCATTTACGCATAACACAATCAAACCATTGAGAATTTGATAAAAATGAAAAACAGGTTTTATCATGAATTTTGATATTTAAGTGAGAATTTGAAAAATGGATTAAAGAGGGTGTTAGAATTGTAAATAGCAATGTTTCAGGTGCTATGTATGTAACCAACCCTTTCTTAAGGATAATTGCATACGTAGCATCCAAACATTGCTTTTTTTATGTTCTTATTTTTGTTTCTTAAAAACAAATTAGCTTGTTTTTAAAAACCTTCAAAATATTTAAAGGTTGTTTTGAGTGTTTTTAAAAACTATTAAACTTGTTATACCAGACCAAACATGTTTTATTTTAAAGCAAAACATAAACAAAATAAAATAAATCAAAAGCGATCCCAAACAACCCTATGTCACCTTGCCTATGCATGAAAAGGTGTATTTCACTTTTTAAAAGTTAAAATGATGATATTTTTGATGTAATATTAAAGATTTTGGTGGCATAAATGTAAAAAAGTAAAGTTACATAGGAATTAAGTGGTATTTATGTGCCCCAAAAAAATCGAAGATTAAGCAAAGCCTTGTTTAGTCTGAAATTTCTGTAATGATCAAGTCATCAAAATATGAACATTGTTTTAAAGTTTATAAATTTCATCGGGTCATTTTACTTCTTAGCCTCGAGTCACAAACCAAAGAAAGAAAGGATCTAATGATATCAAGAAGATGATTCCTTATATTTCAAACTAAAATATACAAAAACAATCTAGTTAACCAACAATTTAAGCCCTCTTTTACAAATAACACCAAGAGGAACAATCGATTAGCAACTTGGATCTCTTCCAACATTTCAGGTACCGGAACCAAGATTCAACCCAATAAGCTATGATCAATGTGTGATGAATTGCAGATCATTAAAAAGTAGGGTGCCTAAAATAAAATAATCAAAAGGGATCCCAAACAGCCCTATGTCACCTTACCCATGCATGAAAAGGTATATTTCACTTTTTAAAAGTTAAAATGATGATGTTTTTTATGTAATATGAAAGATTTTGGTGGCATATATGTAAAAAAGTAAAGTTACATAGGAGTTAAGTGGTAAATGCCCAAAAAAATCAAAGATTAAGCAAAGCCTTGTTTAATCTGAAATTCTTAAGGCAATCAAGCCTTCAAAAATTAAATATCATGTTAAAGTTTGTATATTTTATCTAGTCACCATACTAATCAACAAATCTTAATTATTGTAGGAATTTTCTTACAACGAAGGAAACACAAGCCTTGGCTTCCAAAATCCCAAGGTTGAGTTCGTAGCAAATACAAAAACTCTATCCAGTTCATTTTTATTAAATACAAAGATGCAAAATAAAATACACTTCCGATTAATCAACAAGCTAGGCTGAATTCTCATATGACCCAATAAGCATCCAATTCCATCTTTAAACCTTCCCTATTATGAAAGCCCTTATTGTTTCAGCCAATATTAGAACTACATGCTTTAAGTAGATCAACCAAATATTAGAGTGAGTCAAATCAAATTTTAACCTCTAAGACTTTCCTTTGAGTCAATTGCATTCCAATTCAAAGCTCAAGCCAACTCATGTGTTCTGGTTCATGGCTTCTTGTTGATACATTTATCTCGTCACGTTTTGATTGGTAAAAACGGATGTCTTGGGATGGTGCCACGTGGTGCAAAAGGTGGTGAGCTTTTGACCCAAGATATCTTTCATCTTGGGGGGATAAAAGAGCTGCAATTTGTTGGAGATGAGTGTTTGGTATTAGATGAGACCTTGTCTAACTACTGGGAGCGAAAAAGAATAAAAATAAAAAAGAAGATAAATGTGAAAATACATCATGAATTTTATATTGGTTCACCCAATTGATGACTATGTTCTACTGCGACACTTCAAATTTCATTTTGATTATGATTATGAAGTTTTAGATAGCCCTAATATATTTTAAATATTACAAGAAAAAAATGGATATTAAAATAATACATTGAAATTATTAAAGCAATTTTAATGAAATAGCTCCACCCCTAAGATAACCTTATCTTGAAGGGCGATCTGTTTCCATGGTTGCATAAATTATGTATTCGTTAGAAAAATAATTGGGCTCCACAGTTTAATGGTGAGGCCCAAGCAACTTCAGGAGGTGGTGACGCTAGTGAAGGTGTCCCTATGAAGAGTAGAAGATGGTAAAGCAAGCACAGATTAATTTTTTGTGGTTCAGTTTTTTAGCTTATTTCCATCATGAAAGGTTTAATATGAAAGGAAAATACACAACACAGGCAAGATTCATCTTGCTCTGGTGATAGGCTTCGTTTAAAAAGTGAAGAAGCAAAATGGGAAGAAAGGATGGATGATACTTTTTTTTTTATACAAGAGTTCATGTCTCAACAAGATATAGAAGAAGCACCTCCTCGAAGGAAAATATGGGAGCTTTTATAGGCAACCTGCTGACTAGAATCAGTATTAATAAAGGCATACGTCTTGCCCTAGATAGCCAGATGGTTGGTTAGTCCTTGGCTGTTGAGTGATCTGCAAGCTATGGAGAACTAATATTTCATGATGGGACATTATATGCAGTGGACACTCAATCTCAAAGAGTTTTTATTATAATCATCATCATAATGAATTAATTTCTCTCTTATCTCTTCTTGTTTCAATATTCTTTTTAATCTTCTTCTTCATCTTTGATCTTAAATCATCTTTCTTTTCTCTAGTCAAAAAAAAAAAAATAAGAATATTAATTAATGTTTAAATAATGATTATAATTTTAATCATATGATTTTTTATAGAAATATTTTCAGTCAGTTTCTTACTGACTTTTGTAAGACCTATTTGTCTTTTTCCCATCTCGATAAGAGAAAATTAGTATTGAGATTTTATTTTTGCAAATCTGATAGTGTAACTTCATCTTAATTACCCGCAAATTGTTTTTTACTTGATGACACATCATTACAAACTAGCATATTGTTATTATCCTGTAAAGCAATTGCATGGCATGTTGCTTCAAACTCAATTAGGCCATATACTCATGGTTCGGTAAATTTCATAAGGTTCTTGTTGATATTACTCTCAAAAAAGTTTGCAGCAGATTTTGAAGAAACTGCTCTATTAAATTGCAAGCTATTGACACTTATATTGACAGCCTGAAGATTACATATAAGGAAAAATTATTTAAAGTTATATTTCATTATCGGCAATTGGTTGCGAAAGTAAATTTGCTATCATTGTACCGTGTGTTTTCTTTGTTGTTAGAGGTGTGCAAATTCCTTAACAAGAATATTGGAAGGTTGTTTAACATATCCTGAAGTATATCAAGAAGTTGCGAGGGAAAAGACTTTTATGTAACAAAATGAGGAGTTTTATGTGAAAGCTTTCATTGACGTTGCTTATACCTGGGTTTAATGATGGTAAATCCACATATGATATTATGTCTTTGTGGGAAGAGCAAGAAACAAATAACGTTGGAAAGATCAAATTGGGCTTATATTCTAATTTGTGACAATCCTAACTCTTATCTATAATAACAACAACAACAACAAGCCTTTATCCCTCTAAGTGGTGTCGGCTACATGAATCATTTTTCTCCATTTTTTTCTATTGAGTGTCATATTTTCATTTAGTTCTTATAGACTAAGATCATTTTTTATACAATAAGCCCAAGTCATTTTAGGTTTGTTTCTGCCTTTCTTAATATATATCAAATCTAAAATATCTACCTTCTTAACCAGGTCAGCAGATGGTCGACGTTTAATGTGACCAAACAATCTAAAACGTCTCTCTAATCTTTTCTGTCACTGGAGCTATACTAACCCTTTCACGAATAGATTCGTTTCACATTTTATCTCTTAAGTGTCAAATCACTCATCCATCTAAGCATTCTCATCTCAACAACACTTTACTTTGTTTTTGCTTCACTTTTAAAGACCAACATTCTGCGCCATAAAACATTGCAGATCTCACGCCCATCTTATAAAATTTTCTTTAAAGTTTAGCTGTACTTTTCTATCACTCATTTGGCCCGATGCTTTCCTCCACTTCAACAACCAACCTGAATTCTACTCATAACATCCTTCTTATCGACATTTCAAGTAATTTTATGTTTAACGANTTCAAATTGGGCTTATATTCTAATTTGTGACAATCCTAATTCTTATCTATAATAACAACAACAACAAGCCTTTATCCCACTAAGTGGTGTCGGCTACATGAATCATTTTTCTCCATTTTTTCCTATTGAGTGGCATATTTTCATTTAGTTCTTATAAACTAAGATCATTTTTTATACAATAAGCCCACGTCATTTTAGGTTTGTCTCTGTCTTTCTTAATATATATCAAATCTAAAATATCTACCTTCTTAACCAGATCAGCAGATGATCGACGTTTAATGTGACCAAACAATCTAAAACGTCTCTCTAATCTTTTCTATCAATGGAGCTATACTAACCCTTTCACGAATAGATTCGTTTCACATTTTATCTCTTAAGTGTCAAATCACTCATCCACCTAAGCATTCTCATCTCAACAACACTTTACTTTATTTTATGCTTCACTTTTAAAGACCAACATTCTGCGCCATAAAACATTGCAGATCTCACGACCATCTTATAAAATTTTCCTTAAAGTTTAGCTGTACTTTTCTATCACTCATTTGGCCCGATGCTTTCCTCCAGTTCAACAACCAACCTGAATTCTACTCATAACATCCTTCTTATCGACATTTCAAGTAATTTTATGTTTAACGAAATAAAAATAATACATTAAGATGGATTGTTAGTTCACTTCATCACATATGTTTACTAAGGTAATGTGTCTAGTTCACTTTTTCAAGCTATGTAACAAGCTAGAGCTGATTGTATATATTTGCTGCAGCCTTAAGGAAAGTGTTGGCAAGTATGAGAAAGGAAATAACATTTTAAGAAAACACCAAACAATTTATTAGTAGGAGCACGTTTGAATATCTTCATAATTGCTGCTATTTCCCTCTTTATTTACCATCTTTTGAAATCATTCTATTTTTATATATAGGTCATTTTCCCAATAAATAAAGTACATGTTAAGTTTTTTCCTCTTCAACAATTATTATATCATTTTATGGATTATTTGATCTTCACCATATGGTAACCTCTCAGAGCATAAAATGTTAGAAGAGATAGAATGGCCAAAAGAAAGCATAAAAGTACCTGTTGCCAGAACTTGAATTGATGAAATCTATTTCCAGTGTGATAACTTAATAGTAACTTAGCTTGCTTATAATTTTCTTCAGATTACCAGAACAATTAGCGAGCTTACGTTGCACTGTAAAAAGGTTATTCATGGCCTCTACAAATGGACTATCAAATGCCCGTGCAACGCATCCTCTCTTTTCATTTGGCGTCATAACTGATGTTCAGTATGCCGATATTCCCGATGGTCATTCATTCCTCGGCGTTCCTCGATATTACCGTCACAGCATTCAGGTGCTGCGAAGGGCCGTCAACCACTGGAACAACCTCAAAAAACTCAAATTTTCCATGAACTTCGGCGACATTGTAGATGGATTCTGTCCCAGAGACAACTCGTTGGCTGCCGTGCAGAAGGTCTTAGATGAATTCCACAATTTCAATGGACCTGTTTATCACATGATTGGTAATCACTGCCTGTACAATCTCCCTCACAGCGATCTCACAGCTTTGTTCAAAATTCCCTCCCTCCATGGTGAGGCATACTACGAGTTCTCTCCATCACCGGAGTACCGATTCGTTATTTTGGATGCGTATGACATCAGTGTTCTTGGCAGGCCCCGTGACGATCCCAGAGCAGCTGTGGCACTTAGATTCCTGGAAGATAAGAACCCTAATATTGATAAGAACAGTCCGGTTGGATTAGCGGGACTTGAGAAAAGGTTCTTGATGTTCAATGGAGCTGTAGGAAAAGAACAACTTCTGTGGCTTGATAATGTCCTCAAGGAGTCTACTGAACAAGGGCAGAAGGTGATTTTAGGCTGTCATCTTCCTCTAAATCCTAATAGTGCTACAGCTGCTTCCCTTTTATGGAACTATGAGGAAGTGATGGAGGTTATACACAGATATAAATGTGTGAAGGTATGTTTTGCTGGTCATGATCATAAGGGCGGATACTCGGTGGATTCGCATGGTGTTCATCACCGTGTGCTCGAAGCGGCCCTCGAATGTCCGCCTGGCTCAGATGCTTTTGGTTATGTGGATGTGTACCATGATAGGCTCTCTCTTGTTGGTGCTGATAGAATGGTTTCTACTGAGATGATTTTTGAATCCTGAGTGTTTGTTGTTCATTTTGCCCTATTGTTTGTTCAGGAATTTTAAAGTTTAGTAGTTTATGATTTCTATTGAGGGGAAGTTCAAGTTATTTTATCCCAACTGGTGATAGAAGGTTGGGAAAAATGATTACTCCATGTCATACTTGTTGCAGTATAGTTTAGTTTAATAGTATCACTAACTTTACCTGTGCAATAACTCCTGAAGTCCTTCAGGTTGACTTTAACTGCCATAGCAAGATTGTATGCTTTTCTATAAGTTTACATCTTGGGAAGATTATTATGTGCAAGCTGATTGCATGTCCAGACGAAAATTTGGAGTAGGCCACGCCGCCGTGTATCCCACGATGGCTCATCGATCTGCTAAGACCGCACGTGATAATTTCTCTACTTCACGGGCCTTTTTTTAATGGTGTTCGGGATCACTTTATTATTTATTTTATTTATGTTTTTACTTAAAATAAAATATATTTGNCTCATGTCCAGACGAAAATTTGGAGGAGGCCACGCCGCTGTGTATCCCACGAAAAAAATTTTCGTGCGATAGACGTACGCAATGTTGCATACGATATTGAGGTTATACCGAGGGTACAAGGGCGATATAACCCCTTGTAGCCTCCCTGTAACCTTCTGTAACTTATCTGTAACCTACTAATAAATTCTTAATATATGATAACAGAAGCGCAAAACTTATTTTAGGTTACAGGTAGGTTGCAGAAAGTTACAGGGATATTATAAGGGGTTATACTGAGGATGTAACCCCCTTGTACCCTCGGTATAACCCCAATATCATACGCAACGCTGCGTACGTCTATCGCACGCAAATTTTTTCCGTATCCCAAGATGGCTCATCGATCTGCTAAGACTGCACGTGATAATTTCTCTACTTTATGGGACTTTTTTAATGGTGTTCGGGATCACTTTATTATTTATTTTATTTATGTTTTTACTTAAAATAAAATATATTTGATATGTTATAACTTTTTTATGTGTTTTTTAAAAAAAACTTTGATAGTTTTTAGATATTTTGAGTATTTTAAAAAATAAATTAATTTGTTTTTTAAATTAAAATATAAAAACATGTAAAAAATTATTAGATAAAAATAATTTGAAGATAAAAGCAAAATTAAAAAAAAAAAGATGATTCCAAACTTTGGGCTGCATCGAATGATATCAATAAGTTCAAAAATCAATTTAGATCAAATTGAGCATGAATTAAGCTGCATCTAAACTAACATTGAGATTTGTTAGAGATATATATGCATGTATTTATATTGCATTAGAACATATCTTTGAGAGAATGTTATATTGAATGTTTTGNTTGCATCTAAACTGACATTGAGATCTGATAGAGATATATATGCATGTATTTATATTGCATTAGAACATATCTTTGAGAGAATGTTATATTGAATGTTTTGGGTGGTTGTATATAAAAATCCCATAAATTCAAACCAACATGTAACAATATCAGCCTATATCACAACATTTTTTTCTTTACAGCTTACATATAAATGATACTAAATATATATGAAAAGTTATATGTAATTACCACCATCACCATCAATAGCATCACAAACATCATCTTTTATCACATCTNTTTTTTTCTTTACAGCTTACATATAAATGATACTAAATTTATATGAAAAGTTATATGTAATTACCACCATCACCATCAATAGCATCACAAACATCATCTTTTATCACATCTTACNTGTCATATTTTCATTTAGTTCTTATAGACTAAGATCATTTTTTATACAATAAGCCCAAGTCATTTTAGGTTTGTCTCTGCCTTTCTTAATATATATCAAATCTAAAATATCTACCTTCTTAACCAGATCAGCAGATGGTCGACGTTTAATGTGACCAAAGAATCTAAAACGTCTCTCTAATCTTTTCTGTCACTGGAGCTATACTAACCCTTTCACGAATAGATTCATTTCACATTTTATCTCTTAAGTGTCAAATCACTCATCCATCTAAGCATTCTCATCTCAACAACACTTTACTTTGTTTTATGCTTCACTTTTAAAGACCAGCATTCTGCGCCATAAAACATTGCATATCTCACGACCATCTTATAAAATTTTCCTTAAAGTTTAAGCTGTACTTTTCTATCACACATTTGGCCCGATGCTTTCTTCCACTCCAACAACCAACCTGAATTCTACTCATAACATCCTTCTTATCGACATTTCAAGTAATTTTATGTTTAACGAAAGAAAAAATAATACATTAAGATGGATTGTTATTTCACTTCATCACATATGTTTACTAAGGTAATGTGTCTAATTCACTTTTTCAAGCTATGTAACTAGCTAGAGCTGATTGTATATATTTGCTGCAGCCTCAAGGAAAGTGTTGGCAAGTATGAGAAAGGAAATAACATTTTAAGAAAACACCAAACAATTTATTAGTAGGAGCACGTTTGAATATCTTCATAATTGCTGCTATTTCCCTCTTTATTTACCATCTTTTGTAATCATTCTATTTTTATATATAGGTCATTTTCCCAATAAATAAAGTACATGTTAAGTTTTTTCCTCTTCAACAATTATTATAACATTTTATGGATTATTTGATCTTCACCATATGGTAACCACTCAGAGCATAAAATGTTAGAAGAAATAAAATGGCCAAAAGAAAGCATAAAAGTACCTGTCGCCAGAACTTGAATTGATGAAATCTATTTCCAGTGTGATANTGCATGTTCAGACGAGAAAATTTGGAGGAGGCCATGCCGCCATGTATCCCACGAAAAAAATTTTCGTGCGATAGACGTACACAACGTTGCGTACGATATTGAGGTTATACTGAGGGTACAAGGGCGATATAACCCCTTGTAGCCTCCCTGTAACCTTCTGTAACTTACCTGTATCCTACTAATAAATTCTTAATATATGATAACAGAAGCGCGAAATTTATTTTAAGTTACAGAAAGTTACAGGGATATTATAAGGGGTTATACTGAGGATGTAACCCCCTTGTACTCTCGGTATAACCTTAATATCATACGCAGCGCTGCGTACGTCTATCGCACGCAAATTTTTCCGTATCCCAAGATGGCTCATCGATATGCTAAGACCGCACGTGATAATTTCTCTACTTTATGAGACTTTTTTAATGGTGTTCGGGATCACTTTATTATTTATTTTATTTATGTTTTTACTTAAAATAAAATATATTTGATATGTTATAACTTTTTTATGTGTTTTTAAAAAAAAAACTTTGATAGTTTTTAGATATTTTGAGTATTTTTAAAAATAAATTAATTTTTTTTTAAAATTAAAATATAAAAACATGTAAAAAATTATTAGATTAAAATAATTTGAAGATAAAAGCAAAAAAATAAATAAATAAAAGTGACTCCAAACTTTGGGCTGCATCGAATGATATCAACAAGTTCAAAAATCAGTTTAGATCAAATTGAGCATGAATTAAGTTGCATCTAAACTGACATTGAGATCTAATAGAGATATATATGCATGTATTTATATTGCATTAGAACATATCTTTGAGAGTGTTATATTGAATGTTTTGGGTGGTTGTATGTAAAATCCCCATAAATTCAAACCAACATGCAACAATATCAGCCTATATCACAACTTTTTTTTTTTTTTTACAACTTACATATAAATGATGCTAAATTTATATGAAAAATTATATGTAATTACCACCATAGCCATCACCATCAATAGCATCACAAACATCATCTTTTATCACATCTTACAATTATTCCAACTCACATTCATAACCAGTAGCAAAATACTCAGTCTAGAAGATAAAGATTTCATGCAGAAAAAAAAACTTCTACCAAATACAACTATTTGCTTGCATTAACATGAAAAAACTACAAATCTTAAAGCACACCAAGGTAGCCATGAACTTTGCTTCCTACAATTCTACAAACAATGAAAACACTGAAGGAAAATGCTTGCTATTAAAGCCTTTTGCCAAATGGTTGGGAGCTATTTTTATTTTTATCTACATAGCCACTCCAAATTCAAAGAAAAAAAAAAAGAGGTAATATCTTAAAAAGATATTATCTTTTTAAGATAATGTCTTTGGTGTCAGCATCAGAAACAACTACTGCTCTTTCACCATCTTTCCCCAGATTTTAACCTGCCAAAAAGTTAATCAAGTATCAAATTGCATCCCATTTAAATAAATGTTTCAGTAGTTAATCAATGTATATAGATAGATATATATTGTTAACAATAAAGTATCATGAAAAATAGAGAACATGCATGACAATAAAGTGCGAGATTCAAAATACAAGATTCAGGCTCTCCAGAGGTATTTATAATTGGTATTTTAATATAGAATTCATCAAATTTCTTCATTTCCCACAGAGCCCATCACACATAAGCAGATGAATTAACTCTTATTATTAAAATTATAAAAATGTGTAATTTTTAAAATTCAATTCTTATTTACATACGTAGCAACCTACTTCTTATGAATTTATGTATCTCACACCAAAACTTCGATTTTTACAAACAGATCGTTTTACCTATGTAAGTAAAAGTGGATTTAAGGCTGAAGAAATACATGCCTGTTCATGCTCCTGTTGCCCAAAAAGCCTGAATCCTTGCTTNGATTTAAGGCTGAAGAAATACATGCCTGTTCATGCTCCTGTTGCCCAAAAAGCCTGAATCCTTGCTTGAAAAAAATCCCCGTTTCCCACTCACGGGTCTGCTCCATGAATCGCTCGTCCCTCTTGATCCAAACTCAGTCTGTCTCGAACCTTCTGAAACCCCATTCTGCACTGAAGGGTTATCTGCAGAGAAAGCAGCTCTGCCAGATCCAGATCCAGGCCTGCTATCAGCTGAGGCTCTCTGAACAAAACGCACCTTATCATCCAACTCATGTATCAGATTTTCCAGCTCTTTCTCTCTTTCCTTTATTTTTCCAAGCAGACTATCACATTGTTCAGTAGAATGATCCAAGGAATCACTATTCATGTTACCCTCAGTTTGGCTACAGAGTTCTTTCTTCAAATGATCAATCTCTTCCTTCAGCTTCTTTTCCTCATCAGTTTCAGACCTGTAATGTCCGAAAGAAGTCAAATAATGAGGTAAATTTCTAAAAATCATAATTTTATCAGAAAAAATCAGTGAGGTAACACGGATATTTTGTTAGAAAAAAATATCCGCAAAACCAACTTTGCCAAATAGAAAAGTCTTCATGTTTTTAAGATGACTGACAAAAGTTTTTAACTTCATCAATTTATTCTGCAAAATGGCAGACTTTTCTTCATAAAAACGATTATTTGCACGAAAATGATAGACCTGACCATAAATCTAGAAATTATAGGTGAATAGTAACGCAGCAATAGATATTCAACTGAACCATCAAATTGAAACTTTTGCAGGTAATGTAATTGGATAAAGATCAACAAAACTAAACCTGTCAATCCCACGATGCTCCAGTTCCTGATCAATCTTCCTCCAATCCATTCCCTTCTCTTCCAAAAGAACCTCCCGAGGTTTTGCATCCCCAAAAGGATTAACTTTATGCCGAGGCTTCACCACCCCTCCTTCTTCTGAAGCCTTAGAGTCAGAGCTCCCAGGCCTGCTTGACTGCGAACTGGATGATCTACTTGAATAAGAGTTTGCCTTCTTCATTTCAATCTCACTTTCCATCTTTCTCCAATCCAACCCCTTCTCAGCCAACACCTCCTCCCTTGGCCTTGCAGCAGCAAAAGGATTCGACCGGCTACGCACCGGCGCTGGCTCCGGCTGTGATTCAGAATCTCTCTTTGGAGGATCCAGAACAAGTCTCGGCCTTTCTCTTTCCCCATTCCTCGAAAGAGATGCGTTTCCTCTCCCCAAATGATCTGAATGCATCCCAGATCCAAAGCCTGAGTGCCCAGAAAGAGGAGCAAAAGCTTTCTTTCCTGCAGACCAATTATCCACCTCATCAGCCTTGGATGTGCCCAGGGAGCCCGAGCGAGCTTGCCGGCTTAGATCCATGGGAAACGGCTTCTTAACAGAAGCCCAGTTGTCCACCTCATCAGCCCTCGAGGTCTGATCTCGATCCGAAGCCCTGTGAGGCAAGTCATTCACGCGGCGGGGAGGAGCGTCGCCGTCATAACCATAAGAACGAAAGCCGCCGCGGAATCGGGAATGCTCTATCTCATCTGCCGTGCGTTCGCGCGGACCAGTAGGGAGGAGGAGCATCTCTCCGGCAGTGAGGCCCTTCGACTCGCATGTCGGCCCTCGACGAGCACCGCCGGGACCGACATAGGTGCCGGAAGCGAACTCAGAAAGCGTAAAAGAGATGCCTTTCTTCTTCTTCTTGTGCTTGGAAAACTCCCCACTTGCTGCCGCTTCGTTGAGGGTTGGAAAGCTCTCCATTGTCTTCGTATAGGAGTCGGCATCCGTGAGCGCCGGCTCCTCTGCTTCGGCTCTCTCAGTTTCGAGAGCCCAAGCGCCGACCCTGCTCCAGGGTTTCGACATTGTCGCCATTGTTTCCGTTGGATGGAAGCTATGGAGGAAAAAGGCGACAGCTTTTGGTTTAGGGTTTGGAAAGTAATGAATTGTGGTAGAGAAGAAGAGTTAAACGCGCAGAGAAGAGTGGAGGGGAAGTTGAGGGAAGGTTAACGGTGCAGAGGCGTATTTATAGGCGATTTGCGCCTGAAAGCCACGTCGCTACCGTAAAGTGCAGATACCGGACAAATTCGCAAATTGCCACGGATTTGAAAAGTATTATTTCCTAATTTAGACCTNTAGAGAGGAAGAGTTAAACGCGCAGAGAAGAGTGGAGGGGACGTTGAGGGGAGGTTAACGGTGCAGAGGCGTATTTATAGGCGATTTGCGCCTGAAAGCCACGTCGTTACTGTAAAGTGCAGATACCGGACAAATTCGCAAATTGCCACGGATTTGAAAAGTATTATTTCCTAATTTAGACCTGATTCTTTCCAAAAATAAAAATAAATAAATAAAATATTGACAATTAGTCCCAAAAAAAATTATGGGGAATACTTCGGATTCGTGATGTCACTAATTATGTATATGTTAGCTATATAACTAAATATAACTGTTCACAGGTTAATTATGGGTGATATTTTATCATTTTATATGGAAGTATTGGTCTGGAGCCAAATGTTTCTCTATGGTTTATTTGACTTTGCCTAAAAAGTTTTTGACATTGAAGTAGAAATTTTTGTCTTAATATCTCAAAAAGTTTCAAATAAGTAGAGACAAGAGAAGCTATGAAAAGTCAAATATATTATTATGAGTGAAATTTCGAAGAGAAAAATTATAAGGTGTGACAAAAATAATATGCTTGTACATCAAAAATATGATGGCATGAATATTAAAGAAATTCAACAAATCGTACTAAAAGGATAACAGAGGATTCCATTAGAATAATCGAAAGGCAAAAATGCTAAGCATCAGTTTATTTGGTCGGATGATGGGCCGGCTGAAGGTTGTATATCGTCAACCCCCTTTGCCAAAATTCTCGGATGATGTCTGGTCGCTCTCTAAAACATGTTGGCAATCTTCTATAAAGACCTCTTGTCTGAAAGAAAATGTCCATCAGATTAAGATGATGTATCCTCTGCCAAACGGTCTAAGTTCATTCTAAGGACAATAAGTTCTCTATACAGAGTCCCCTTAAGAAGGTCGCCCAACGACCTTCCAGCTGACCAAAATACTCTCAGTCGGCCAAGCAATTGAGAGTTAACATGACGATTATTGGACGACTGAATGATAGCATCAGTAGATCATTAATACGCCGCCTCAAACAGTTATGAATGTGAAATGATGCCAACAACGGCTACGAATATCAAAGAATCCTAGAGTCAGTTACAAATATGTGAAGGTATAATGACTTATTAATTACTTGTAACGTTTCCATTTATTCAGAGAAAAATATGTAACTTAGGGGACAATCTCTATAGTCTATAAATAAGTGGGTCATTTCATTAAGAAAGGACTACTAAGTATTCCAAAAAAGCTTGTGTTATAGTGTGCTTCGCTTTTAATTCTTTTTCCTATACTCCTCTCATTCGTCCAACACTCCATCCCTTTAGTGTGGAGTGATGCCACCAACATAAAGATGAGCACGTCACGGAGAAGGAACCCACTTGTGGGAAACTTCTAATATCGAGGATTTGTCCAACAAGAATTTCAGGAACTCCAAACCTAAATAATGAGGCAAACGTCATAACTGACCCGTGTTGTGCTTGAAGAAAGAGCACAAGCACTTCCAAAACCAAATCCTCAAGCATCTGAACCCCAAGGTCATCAGACGGCCCAAGGAGTCGAACGAATTGAAGAGTCCCAATATCAAGACAACTTTTGAGTCCATGCCAAGGAATAGGCTGCAGGTAGGGCGACTAGATGTCTATCACCAACTGAAGAATGCATTCTCTTGGCAGATTTTTGATGCAGAACTCCTCGAGAAGTTCAAAGTTCCATTTTTGGATCGCTATAATGGCCATATCAATTCAACCAATCTCATTGCATCATTTGAGTCAGCTATATGCCTTCTCAAAATTTCTGACACATTGAAGTGTTGTCGATGGTTCTACACCTCATTGAGAGATTCAGCCCTAAGGTGATTCAATGGACTCCCGATCAGAATTATTACTTCTTTTGATGAGTTCAAGAAGTCGTTCACGACGCAGTTCACTAGCGCCCAAAAGCCCCAGACGGATTCAAAAGCTTTATGACACATTAAATAGGGAAAAAATTTACGTACATAAGACGTACACAGAGATGCGTACGTCTGTAACCTGCAAACAGGTTACAGGGAGGATTTTGGGAGTTTATAACCGCGTTATACCCCCCGTAACCTCCCTGTAACCTACTTGTACCTTCTAGTAAGTTTCACACTTCTGTTTTCATTTACAGGTAGGTTACAAGGAGGTTGCAGGAGGTATAACGCGGTTATAACCTTCCAAAATCCTCCCTGTAACCTATTTGCATGTTATAGATATACGCATCTCTGCGTAGGTATTATGTACGTAAATTTTTTCCATTAAATAGGGACCGAAGGAGAGCCTTCCGGCATATGCCACACAATTCCAGAAAGAATGTTGGGAGCCTGCGATAGCAAAGGCCACCCTAACACATTTAAAAAAGTTTTCTTTCATAATTGAGCACTACTTCTTTCTAATAAATAAATAAATAAAATATCGACAATTACGCCAAAAAATATATATATGCAGAATACTTTGGGTTCGTTATGTCACTAATTATGTATATATTAGCTAGTAACAAAATATAAGACTGTTCACAAGTTAATAATNTCAAAAAAAATTATGGGGAATACTTCGGATTCGTCATGTCACTAATTATGTATATGTTAGCTATTTAACTAAATATAACTGTTCACAGGTTAATTATGGGTGATATTTTATCATTTTATATGGTTTGGAGCCAAATGTTTCACTATGGTTTATTTGACTTTGTTGGGATGGCATCAACCAAGCTCTAATTCAAACCGTGGCTTGATTTTTATTTATTTACGTGCAACAGTACATATTTGTAATTGTATTGTGCTAAAAAGTTTGTGACATTGAAGTAGCAATTTTTGTCTTAATATCTCAAAAAGTTTCAAATAAGTAGAGACAAGAGAAGCTATGAATAGGCAAATATATTATTATGAGAGAAATTTTGATGAGAAAAATTATAAGGTGTGACAAAAATTATACGCATGTACATCAAAGATATGACGGCATGAATATTAAGGAAATTCAACAGATCTTACTAAAAGGATAAGAGAGGATTACATTAGAATAATCGAAAGGCAAAAATGTTAAGCATCATTTTATTTGGTCGGATGATGGGCCGGCTGAAGGTTGTATATCGTCAACCCCCTTTGTCAAGATTATCGGATGATGTCCGGTCGCTCTCTAAAACATGTTGGCAACATTCTATGAAGATCTCTTATCTGAAAGAAAATGTCTATCATATTAAGATAATGTATCCTCTGCCAAACGGTCTAAGTTCATTCTAAGGACAAGAAGTTCTCTATACAGAGTCCCTTAAGAAGGTCGGCCAACGATCTTCCAGCTGACCAAAAGACTCTTAATCTGCCAAGCAATTGAGAGTCAACAAGACGATTATCGGACGACTAAATGAAAGCATCAGTAGATCATTAATACGCTGCCTCAAACAGTTATGAATGTGAAATGATGCTAACAACGGTTACGGATATCAAAGAATCCTAGAGTCAGTTACAAATATGTGAAGGTTATTAATTACTTGTAACATTTCCATTTATTCAGAAAAAAAATATGTAACTTAGGGGACAATCTCTATAATCTATAAATAAGTGGGTCATTTCTTTAGGAAAGGACTATTGAGTATTCCAAAAAAGCTTGTGTTATAGTGCTCTTTGCTTTTAATTATTTTTCCTATACTCCTCTCATTCGTCCAACACTCCATTCCTTTAGTGTGGAGTGATACCACCAACATAAAGATGAGCACGTCAAGGAGAAAGAACCCACTTGTGGGAAACTTCTAATATCGAGGATTTGTGCAACAACAATTTCAGGAACTCCAAAACTGAATAATGAGGCAAACGTCAGAACTGACCCATGTTGTGCTTGAAGAAAGAGCACAAGCTCTTCCAAAACCAAATCCTCAAGCATCTGAACCCCAACGTCATCAGACGGCCCAAGGAGTCAAACAAATTGAAGAGTCCCAATATCAAGACAACTTTGAGTCCATGCCAAGGAATAGGCTGCAGGTGGGGCAACTAGATGTCTATCACCAACTGAAGAATGCATTCTCTTGACAGATTTTTTATGAAGAACTTCTCGAGAAGTTCAAAGTTCCATTTTTGGATCGCTATAATGGCCATATCAATTCGACTAATCACATTGCATCATTTGAGTCAGTTATATGCCTTCTCAAAATTTCCCACACATTGAACTGTTGCCGATGGTTCTACACCTCACTGAGAGATTCAACCCTCAGGTGATTCAATGGACTCTCGATCAGAATTATTACTTCCTTTGATGATTTCAAGGAGCCATTCACGACGCAGTTCACTAGCGCCCAAAAGCCCCAGAAGGATTCAAAAGCTTTATGACATATTAAATAGGGACCGAATGAGAGCCTTCCGGCATACGCCACACAATTACAGAAAGAATGCTGGAAGTGTGCAACCTGGAGCGTGTGATAGCAAAGGACGCACTTAACACATTTAAAAAAGTTTTCTTTCCTAATTTAGCACTACTTCTTTCTAATAAATAAATAAATAAAATATCGACAATTACGCCAAAAAAATATATGCAGAGTACTTCGGGTTCATTATGTCACTAATTATGTATATATTAGCTATTAACAAAATATAAGACTGTTCACATGTTAATAATCCAATCAAAGGGATGATATTTTATATCATAAATTATGCAAATATTGGTTAGGAGCCAAATCTTTCGCTATAATTTGTATCTGTATGGATGATATCGACCAAGCTCTAATTCAAACCATGGCTTGATTAAAATTTTGGATTGAATCAACTCCATTTCGAGTTAACATAAATTCTGAATCAACCTAACCCAAAATAAAAATATTTTTATTGATCATAATTTCACTTTTCATTATGCAGGTTTATTATGATTAATCATTCTGTTACATATAGTTCAAGAAGCTTATAAACTCATGCTATTAGTTTTGATCATTGCATGAATTAAGCCTAATTTATGTGGATTAACAATAGTATGCAGCAGATTTGCTCAACTACACCCTTTTAAGTTTTTCTATCCTACCATTTAGTCCATTGTACATAAGGGTGTAAACGAGCCGAACACAAGCGAGCCATGCTCAGCTCGTGTTAGGCTCATTTATATTTCGAGCTCAAAAAGTGTGTTCGTGTTCGGCTCGTTAAGCTAACGAGTCGAACACGAGCTGTTCACGAACAAAGAGTCCTTTTAACAACCGTAATCATGTAGCCATAAGACAATAAGTGTTTGAGCATGATTTAAAAATTATTATTTATATTAATACATCATTTGAATCTAATTTAATAATTTTTA
>JXCR01130599.1:84610-136570 GCA_002079205.1 Phalaenopsis hybrid cultivar
GTGTGAATTCTTCTGCTTTCCTATTTCGTCACCCAAATGGTGGTTTCGAGTTGGAAGTTGGATCAATGGGAAATTCAACGTGATAAGTGTAATTCTATAAATTCGGAAGAGGATGACCGCATGGAAGTTGAACCAGAGGACCATCCTCTTCTCCATATTTTGGTCGGGGAGAACCGGTGTATTAGGGCTTCTACAGGTGCGTTGGCCCTCTCTCTGTCTCTCTCTCTCAATCATTAGTCCGGCTTTTGATAGGATGTTTTCCTTCCTTGGGTGTTTGATAGTATCAAATGTTTGCTGAGGTGATCTGGAGGTGGAATTTGGTGATAATTTGGGGATTTATTGAAAATAAATAAATGTATTCAAGTTGAAGTCGGGAGACATTTCACGCAATTAGTCTAATGAATTAGATTTAATTAGAAGATAAAGTGGATAAAGTAATCGGAGGAAGTAGGGTAATTGGATGCTCTTAAATTTATGATTAATTTTGGAAGCTTGGCTTTTTAGCTGATATCCCTGACTTGTCCCTGATTATTTGTAGGTTTTGAATGATTTTTAGAGTGATTTTGGCACAATTGCACGTGGGTTTATTAAAATCGATTTATTTTTCTTTTTTAGCAATCTTTTTTTGGCTTTTTAGTGTTTCTATTTATTATAATTTGTATGATCAATGATGATTTTCATTTCAAGGAGAGATGTAAGGTTTTAGATACTATCTCAGTTTTTTATTTATTATTTATTATTTATTATTATTATTATTATTGCCATTCTATAAAACGGGGCTAACTGCCAATGGAAGCACTAGTTTTGATTTGTTGTAGTAGGATTTCATTTTAAACATGATCTTATTGAAGTCTTTTACGACTTTGATACAATTATAAATTCTTATCATAAACAAAAAAATGCATTAGTACATGTTATGGATATTACTATCAACATCAAAATATCCTTTTGCTAATTTCGTAAAGCGATAAAGGAATGTCTTATAATTTATTTCATGGAACAAGTGGTGCATGACATTATAATCATTGGATGGTCATTCTAAATGAATGATCAAGATGAGAGTATAAATCGATAAGTAATGAAGACAATGATATAAAGAACTTGATCATTCATTGAAGGTGGTCGAGCATATCTTAGAAAGTTCTATTCAAAATTATCATCATGTTACAAGGCAAATGTTTCCATAAAAAAAAAAAAAAAAAACTTAAATTAATTTTATTTGAAAGGTGGTTTTGTGGCTTATTATATAATACTTTGATATCATAATTCAAAATATTATGGAAAATGAAACGAAGTCTTTCCATATTGAATTGGTTATTGTGGGAAAAAAATGATTCCTAAATGCTATTTAAGATGGGTTTGTGTATGGAAAGTTAAATTACTTGGTGAATAAATTTAGTCATTTTTAAATTTAATTACCATTTATGAGAAAAAAGATACCTATAATGGTTTATTGTTATTAAGGGTCTGTTTGGGGCAACTGCTGTTGTTGAAGAAACAACTGTGAAGTTGCTGCAGAATAATAAACTATTTTTCAAAAAGCTGCAGTGACTATTACAAATTCATTTTATTTTCAAATAGTCAAATTGCAGTTTTCTGGCAGTCACCACACTTTAACAGTTCATGTTAAAAAAAACAGTTTTTTACCACAGAAATTTTTAAAAGTAGCAAGAAAACAATTTCCGAAAGAGAACTGTGGTGGCGGTCTGAAAAACAAAGCAGATAGAAAGATGTATCAACCAGATCCTAAGTACTTATCTTCTTGGCATTGCAATTGACCAATCGGTTTAGTTCCTTCAATGAGTTTTGTTTCTCATACTCTATTTAACATAGTTATACTTTTTCAGGTCTTTTTATAGGTATTTTGTTGCGTTAACTTTCATGATTATCAAATTCATTCGCTGAAAGCTATTACATCTGAACTTCCCGAACAATGACAAGTGCTCTTGTGTGGAAGGATTTATAGGCATCTTGGAGCACTTGGACGCAGGTTTATATTCTACAGATTGTCTAAACTCTTGCATCATTTTGTCTATTATAGAATTTTATCTTCTTTTTTAAGGAACTGTGCGTTTCCATTTACTGAAGGGATTGTGTAACGCAGTAGATTACTTGATAAACCAAATATGAGTATGAGACTCGTAATACGTGCATTGATCACAAATGAGAGCATGAGACTCATAATAAGCACAGTGATTGGAGTTATGCTTGGCCTCTTTATCGGAATGTCATCCCCGACAGTGATCATAACCAATGTAATGATCATAATTCTCTTATTTTGATTATTATATATATTTTTTTATCATAGTGCATGATGATATTGTTGATTTATTTTGGATTGCTAGCTTCAGTTTTCTTCTAGCTTTCTTTCGTACATCGAAGACAAGGATTCAGGCATCACAACTCATGGCTTGCTGAACCATGCTGGAACATCTGTAACTAAAACCAATTTGCCGTTGAATTCAAATGGCCCCGCAAAGGTATTTTTCTTTTTTAAAAGATGATTTTTTTTTTTTGTCCTTACTCTTTTGTTTATACACCTTGCTGGAACATCTGTAAACTAAAAACAATTCGATGTTGAATTCAAATGGCACCCTAAACCCAGAAAGATGAAGATGCTACGCCTTCTTTTTAGTTGGGATTGGATTCATCCTAATATGCTTACTTATGGTTCAATATTTTTTTTATGTGCTAGCTTGGTATTATTGACAAGTCATAGGATTGACCTTCTGGGGGCGCAACAATTTTGAACTGTGTTGCAGCTACCCTATTTGGGAGGTATCACCAGATTGGATGAGCACTAGCTAAGTGGTTCCAAAATTTTATGGTTTATTAATAATCATTTGCTGGAATGGAGATAAGGGGATTCTGCTGGGTTTTGATGCCTCTTTGGCTAGCCTGGCAAAGGCATCTGCTTTACCATTGAGTATGCATGATATTTTGTTCATTGTCAAATCAGGAATGTGCTGAAGCAAAGCCATGGCTCGCCTATAATAGGACAAAATATCAGACGAGATCTTTATTATTTTCCATTACTTGCTGATCACATGCCAATAATCATCATATATTGTGATTCTCTTTATATTTGTTGAATGACAATTTTTAGCCCCAAAATTAAGGCTTTTTATATTGTTTTGCATGACTCTATTAAGCTATAATAATAACAAAGAATAACATACTAAACAGACATAAAAATAAGGCCTCTATTGGGTGAATATAAAAAAATATAGATGGTATTAGTTAGTATGTTGTATTCATTTATTTTAGATTGAAGCTTTAAATTGCTTAGGGACCATATGGGATCACTTTTTTTTGATATAAAATTAAAATATGTTCGATATATATATATATATATATNTTCATTTATTGTAGATTCAAGCTTTAAATTGCTTAGGGACCATATGGGATCACTTTTTTTTTTATATAAAATTAAAATATGTTCCATATATATATATATCACTTAAGGCGATTTATTTTGTGGCTTAACTGGTCCCGTGGTCTGTGGTCAGAGTCGTTGGTGCTCTAACTAGAGACATTGTCAAATTTAGCATGAAGAAGGCCAGCTTGAAGCTTTTCATGTAGATGACAGGGCTATGATCTATCATCTGCTAACTGAAACCTGAATCCAGTTAGCTGATTTAATCAAAATCATGATTTTTATGGGAACAAAGATTGGAAATACCTGCCCCTCTTGCGGGCATCACGATTTTGGTTGACATAATTTTGGAGCAATTGATCCATCTCCATTAGAGAAGCAATGAATTATTTTCTATAAAGAAACAAAGCCTTGCGTAGAAGCCCATAATATGGGCCAATTTTGAATAAATGGTGTGTCCTGATGGTATGTCTTGCCAGTTAACATGAAATTTTATTCAAGTGCATTCATTCACAAAATTTCAATGCTATATGGATATGCTAGCACATTTTGTAAGTGACTGAGACTTCATATATATTTATTCTAGTTTTACAGTCTACTGCACTTTTTCTGACGCATTCTTTGTTTGGATTTTCTTAACTGCGGTTCATTACAACTTTACTTGTTTGATCCTCAGTTTGCATTAATTTACTAATCTTGTTTGCTTGTCTTGACAAAACTTATTAGATAAATATGGTTTTCATATTTCTTATTACTGAATGGTTATATATTTGAAAAATCATGATTTTTATAGATTTATGTTCCTTCAAATCCTAAAGGGGCAGAAAGACTACCACCTGGGATTCTTGCAGGGGAATCAGATTTTTATCTACGTCGATTGTGGGGTAGTCCAAGTGAGGTATATTGTGTTATCATCATACAATGTGGTTTGATTATCTTATTACATACCTGTTCATTGTTTTGTATGTGCATATAATATAAATTGCATGTTCATTATTGGTTATATAATCATCAAATTGAATTTTTTTGTAATTTTTATTGATACTATGACCTTTCAACTTCTTGTTCTAGGTGAAACAAGTGAAAATTATATGTTTGCTATTTAACCTTTCTATATTGCTTCTCTAAACAGTTTTGTTCTTAATATTGCCGGAAAATTCCGGTCATCCATATATGCTGAATTTAACTGCTTGAAATTCATCTAACTGGTTCTAAGGTATATTTGATTATAATTCTTAATATAACCATTGCCAACGGTTTATAACATAAGAATGCCATCCAAATCTGCTAGATCTAGTTTAATATTATTTTGCAGCTGTCTCATATACGAAGACACATCATTAGTGGTTGTATACTTGGTTGTTGCTAATCGGAGAAATAAAAAAATATGGGAAGAGAAATAAAAAGTTATATTAATTAAAATTAAATTAATTAAATTAAAATTTTTTGTTTTCCCGCCTGTTAAAGCCTGTTCTAATGGGATAACCACTTCCACTATTCTCTTCGGTTAAAAAAATACTAATCAAGATCTCACAGCATTTCATACTGTTTCGGTTTTCCCCTTCGATCTCTGCTTGAAACCGTATCAGAGCAAAGTCCTTTAGTTCTGCTATTCCTCTTTTAAGATCCACTTCTCATGGTTCTCCCTCTCCACTATCATAAGTATTATCTTCTCCGCCTTATTCTTCTTTACCCGTTGCGCAACATAAGGCACTATTACCCTATTTCATCCGCACAGTTTTGTCTTTTGCGTCCAAGTCACACGTAGAAAAAAAAAGAAGTATATATCACAATCCTTTTCTCTATTCAAACCCAAGCCGATCTGAATTTGCCTTGCACAGTGTTGTAATTTTTCCCTATCGAAGCCTCATAGTCTAACGCCCCAACTCAATCTCTTCCCTATTCATGCAAGAAGCCCTGGCCGACCGAACACATCCCTGCCACATCTCCTCTGCCGTCTGTCTCACGCACGACAGTCGAATTCCAAAATTCTCGAAGCCTCTGCAAGTGAGCCTTACTCCCTCACCTCTGCACCCAAGCTGCTGCCACCTTCTGCTTCCTAACTGCACAAAACCTTCGCTCATCGCCTAAGGAAATCCTCCGCTCGATTCCCCTCTGTCTGAGCCTTCTCCTCTTTGTCGTCACAAAGTCGATTTAATTCCCCTATGCAGAGGCCAAATCTCATTTTTCTTTCACTGAAACCCACTGAAACCTACAATTTCCTTCTGCGATAGTCTTTGCGCTTAAGCTGCTCTCCCCGTTCAATCCTTTCTATATTAAATGGAACTTGATATAAAACCTCAGCTCAGCTTGCTCCTCCATGTTGCCAAACCCAATCCCTTCTACCTAAAGCCCATTGCTGAACCCATCTCTTTGTTATTTTAATTCGAGCCTGATATCACGCTCCGCCATCCTTAAGAAATTGACAAGACAACCATGGGATGGAAGATTCTAGAAAAGACCAGATGGATAAGAGCAATCCAAATAATTCTAAAAGATTTCACCTCATTCTAGAGAATGTTAGAAATAAAAGAATAACCTAGAAAGATCTAGGACTATGTATGTATATAAGAGAATGAAGTAGAACTATCTAGAAACTATACTATTCTAATGTAATTTAGAATGTTCTATTAAGTTTGGAGAGGACTATAAATATGAGTCCCCCCCTCTCATTTGGATCCATTCAACAACCATATAAGGTTCCAAGCATTCAAGTATTGTAATAACTCTTTTTTAGTGAAGTGTCTCCTTTCTCCAATATTTCTCTCTATTTTTTTTTTCCAAGAGTGTTGTGTGCTTACAAGCCCTAGCGTTGTGAAACCACTAATGCCTGACAAGGATGCTCTATTCAACTTCAAGGATGAACTCCAACAGTGGGTGAAGCCTAAGCTTAGGAGGCATGGAGCACTAGATCTTGTTATTATCATCGCCATTGATGAAAGCTTTGTTGACCATACAAAGGAGTCTACAAAGCCAAGGGAAAGGAAGAGTAACTATGTCAAAAGTGGGGGAGAAAAGGTCCAACACAAGAAAGAGACCCGTCATGAATCGATCCAATCCAAGGCAAAAGATAAGGGGAAGTCTAGCAACAATAACAAAACTAAACCACACAAAAATTGCTTTCTTTGTGGAGGACCTCATTGGGCAAGAGATTGCCTTCAGAAGAAGAACCTGAACTCTCTCCTTGCAAGCCATCAAGTGGAAGAAAGAAGTGATATGGCAGCACAAGAAACAATGCAACTGCTCAAGGTGGTGCACTCCTCTCCAAAAACCCCGACAAAAGTATTTCTCTTTGTGGAGGTGATTATAGGTAGGACATCTACTAAAGCAATGATAAATATAAGAGCTTCTTACAACTTCATCTCTATTGAAGAAGCAAAGAGGATGTGTATATAGGCAACTGGAGGAGGGGGCTCCATCAAAGCAGTAAACTCGGCGGCTAGGCCAATCCATGGAGTGGCCAAAGGAGTGAAGACCCATCTCGGAGATTGGTCAGGTATGCTAAATTTCTCCATCATTCCAATGAATGATTTCAAGGTAATCCTTAGTTTAGAATACTTGGATCAAGTAAAAGTGTTCCTAATACCATTTACCAATAGCATGTGCATCACAGAGGGTAGCCAAACTTGCCTAGTACCAACAACAAGGACTAAGAAGCAAGAAGTCAAAATGTTATTGACCATTCAATTTAAGAAGGGCTTCCAACGAGAGTAGGAGAGTTACTTGGTTGTCTTCATGACTCTAATGAAGAATTGAAGCCCCAAGAAGACATGCCAAGGGAAAAAGGTGGCAGTATTCGAGGAGTTTAAAGATGTTTCACTAAAAGAACTACCACTAAGAAGGGAGAAAGATCACAAGATCAGGATGGAGCCAAGGACTGAGTAGCCAGCCATGAAGCCTTACTGCATGACACCCCTCCCCCATACAACCAAGGAAAAACCCAAGTTTGTCAAGTATGTGAGCAAGTAAAGGGAGCTGGTCCTAGTGTCACTACGTTATACTACAAGAAGAACTACAAAATGGGCATACAAGAAAAAACTGGCGGTGCCAAGAGGAAGCTGCAATGAGGGCATTTCGAGCTTAAGTGAGGGAGGGTGTCACGCTCCACCATCTTTAACAATGGCAAGTGAAAGATTCTAGAAAAGACCAGATGGACGAGAGCAATCCAAGTAATTCTAGAAGATTCCACCTCATTCTAAAGAATGCTGAAAAGAAAAACTCCAAGGATAAATTAAAAACAACCTAGAAAGATCTAGGACTATGTATGTATATAAGAAAATGGTGTAGAACTATCTAGAAACTATACTATTCTAATGTAATCTAGAATATTCTCTTAGGTTTGGAGGAGACTATAAATAGGAGTCCCACCCTCCATTTGGATCCATCCAACAACCATCCAAGGTTCCAAGCATTCAAATGTTGTAATCACTCATTCTTAGTGAAGTGTCTTTTTTGTCTAATACTTCTCCTTATTCTTCTTCCAAGAGTGTTATGTATTTACATGCTCTAGTATTGTGAGGGTTAGATTGATTTAGTGCCAATGAGCACTAAAGCTGCACGGGTGACTTGAGATATGTTAGTTCGTGACACCGAATCTTGAATCCTTTGTTTGCTAGCTTAACCAAGCCAAGTATTTATTGGATTTGTTTATGTTTTGTTTACTGTTTATTTTACTTTTATGTCATGTGTTGTAAAAAAAAAAGAAACATACATGTATTTTATTTTTATTGCTGTCGTAATCATTGTTGCTGACAACACTAAGGCTCGACAGCTATAATTGGGGCAATGGGACAAAAATTTTTGAAAACCTCCATTCAAGAGAAAAGTAACCGTTAGGTGGGAAAATTACGAACTCGTTTATGAGAGTTCTTTTAAAATTAGAGTTTTTTGCAGGTACAATATCGAGGCAGTTGGGAAATTTTTTTTCCCACACCTCCATTCGAGAGCAAAGTACCCGTTAGGCTGGGAAATATGTGAACTTATATTGAGAATTATTTTAAAAATTAGGGGGCCCTTTGTTTGCTATCTAATCCTTCCTATAGGTACACTAAAGGCTTGTCGCATCTCTTGAGATCGCGGGTTAAATGTTCTTTTTGCTCCCCGTTGCATCTTTTGAGACCCCAGGTTGAAAACTCTGTTTTGCTCTTCGACTGCAGTGTCTTATGGCACTGACCGATGATTCTTCTGAGATAGTTAAGAAGGTTGACACTCTCCTGTGCCCCGGGGTTACTGAATTTTCGGGTGATTTGAACTTGTAATCAACTTCATATATTTAAAATTTTGAGATTATAATATAAAATAATATATGACTCATTTTGAATTTTAAAATGACTTGTAAACTCAAGTTTTTAAAATTTAGGCTCTTATCAGGGACTCGAGCTTTAAATATTTAGGCTCTTAAGGTTACAAAAATTTTAAAGTTTCGGGTTTTTAAAACATAAACTTTTAGCGCTTAAAAATATTAAAAAATCATACTTTAAAATTTAAGCTCAAAAGATTTAAAAATATTCTGAATTCGAGCTATTTAGATTTAGGCTCCTAGGGGCGAATCATGATTCAAGTATGAAGTTTTCTTAAAAGTTGAAATAAAAAACCGCCACCGAATTCATAATACTCTTGCTAGCGAACGAAAGACAATATGGCTAAAGGTCTTCAAAGTTTATATAAACTTCATGTTAATTCCTAAGTCAAATGTAATAATTTGGAATATATGAAAATATTTTGAGACTCGGTTTGTACTCTCTCAAATTGTGTACGCTCGCACGTGCTCCAAACAAAGTATAAAATGTTCAAATACGAGGTTCGAGAATGTTGTGTGGGCTAATCGGGCCGCTTTGTCTATACAGTAGATTTGTAAGTCTCATCCTATTAGTCTTATCCTCTTCGCAAGGATTAGAGTTGACGGTCTAGTAAGTCACAATAAATGTCCAAATCCTGAAATGCGAGTTTATAAGTCCAAATCACCAAGCTAGTCTGATTCTCCTTCTTATAAGGACAGGAATCGACAGAACCTATATTTTGAGAAGCGTGAACTGACAAAATTATTTGTCCCCTTCATATATAAAAGTTTAAAATATTTAATACATCAATAATGACCTAGTTGATAGAATATTTCAACCGGAGGGGTTAATCTTTTAAATCAAGGCTTTCAAAATAAACAAATAAAATATCCAAGCTAAAAATCAATCACTAAAGATTTAAAGCAAATCTCATCCACCCTCATCGACGGTTTGTCGATGGTGACAAACTTTTGATTGACTTTAGCTCACAGAGAGCAAATGTCATATCATATGTATTAAATATATTCACAATCAAAGTAATTGCATGCTAGTAAGGATGTGACCAGAGTCCCCTGTCTGTGTGATTCTGCCACAAAATGACATCATAAAGTAGCGATTACGACTAGAGCTCTCTGATCGAATGGTTGTCGCCAAATTACACAATTGCAACCCGTATGTTTCTCTTCAACTTTCTACCATTTGAATTGTGAATCATAAAAATACAATTGATTGACATAAAGCCTTTTGTTAACTAATACCGACTTAAATTTATCTTTTTAGATAAAAATCCACCCCAGATCTATAAGGATTTCTTGAACGACGAAACTCATGGTTGCTGACAAGAATCTTTCTGTCATGTTAGGTCGACTACCTCCTCTGACTAAATGTTGGGTTTCGTTTTCATTCTCCCAAAATCCGATTTAAACTCCAAGTGATGGATTTTACAATTTAAAATATTATATGTTTGCTACTATTATATGTTAAATTTTCAGTTCTTAATGACAAACCTTAATTGAAAGTGTTTTTTCGTTATCAGGAGGGGTAATTAATCATAGCGGCTTACGCCTGTGGGAAACCTTGAATCCCAGATCAAATAGTCATCGCTAAATGAGGGTGAAATCTCTGGGTAGTGTTCTATCTACAATCCAATCTATCTTCTGAAAATTCGACCCTCTAAAGCTTGCTCTCTCAAAACAAAAAAAGTAAAATAAACGCGGAGAGTTGTTATGAGGAGCTGTCGAATTTTTGGAGCCAGCCCACAGTTGTTTCATTTACATCATTTGGTGGGAGATTTAGAGCCATAAATCCTGGTAATGAACAGTGGAAAACAAATGATATCGTGATTCCAAATAAATTCTGGACGATTCAATTGCACTATCGGGTTATCTGAAAGTCATTCCCTCGAATGAGTAATTCTCAGATGTGAAATTCATCAGGAATATTGTTTCAAGCTTAAAATATATTGCTTATAACAATGTTAATTTGAAAAATCACTAATTGAAGGCAAACATGACCTGTTTATTAGTTTCAAAATTGCAAATTGACTGTAAAGATCATTTAATAGAAAAGTGTCAAACTGATTCTCTGGTTCTTTGTGTAGGATCATTTTAGTCCTAGAATTTATAGAAATATCAATTTAATCCCCGAACTCTTTATATATGGGCTGAAAAGTCCCAATGGAAAGTCCCAATGGAGAACTATTTTAGTCCCACTTAAAATAATTTAATGGCTAATTTTACATTTAAATAAACTCTGTGATTATAATGACCCAAAATAAATACTTGAGGGACCATATTGACATTTTACTCGATCATTTGTTGTTGCTGCTAAGCAAAAGAGGACAGAAACTTTGCAGTGAACTGCTTTTTATGAGCATATCAATGTCGGGTGTATGGTTTTACTTGCAGTGAATTTTAGTTATTTTATTCTCTTTATATTGCGATAGAAAGTTTCGTCAACTATTGTTGCAGGATATACGAATACAGCAGAAGTACCTAGTAGCATTCGCTGTCGGACTTGGTCAAAAGAAGAATATTGATGCAGCGGTGAAAAAGGTTATTAAGATTATTTGTGTAGCACTTTATAAAATTTTGCAATTCTGAGCTCTATTCTCAGACAAATGGTTGATAGTTATAGTTGATTTATGTTTATAACTAGAATTTTGATTCTATTGATTTTTTTCAAGGTTTTCATTGATGATTGATTCAAGTTGGTGTGCCAACATGCAAACTTGATTAATATTTTCTTAGTTCACATGTTAAAGCCATAATTGGTAAAAACCAGTGTAAAGTTGTGTATATTTGTTCTTTTGTAAAATAGATGCAAATAGTGGAAACCTATCTTACTTAGATTATCAAGTATTTAATCTCTAATTAACTAATCCTAAACTCATTACCTTGCAATACTTTTATCATTTTGTTCTATTCTTTTGCTTGCTTTTAAAGAGAGTAAACTTATCATATGTATACCAATTGAAATTAGATGCTTATGTGACTCAATTATCATATATTTTTTTAAAAGCATCTCCATAACTAATATAAATAAATTTAGACATTTTAGCCATCCTTTATGTAATAGATAAAAAAATTTGTGATTACTCCTTGAGTACTTCACAAGTACTGCTAGTCTTAAGCATTGTCACTTGTAGGTTTTTAGAACTGGGAAGGATGATATTATTGCTATGGAAAGGGGGTATAAATACATGATGTAATGATTCTAAAATAGGAAAATGTTATACCCAAATATCTACCTAATAACTACTTAATGATAAATGGAAAATCATAAATTAGGAAATACAATAAATAGGAAATAACCAATAAGGAAATTAAATAATTTCTAAAAATAAACTAAAGAATTCTAGCACTTCCCCTCCAGTTGAAGCATAAATGTTAATCATGTTCAACTTGAATTTTAAATCGTCAAACAACGGTCGAGAAATATTCTTTGTGAGAATATATACGAGTAGGCTTGTGGATGGGACAAAAGGAACACAAATTTCCCCTGAATCTATTTTCTCCTTGATAAAGTGACGGTTAATCTCCATATGCTTGATATGATCATGTAGGACCAAATTATAAGCAATGTTGATTGTGGTTTTATTGTCATAAAACAACTGAAAAAAATGGAGTCAACATACTTAGCTCGCGGAGCATGATGCGCAACCAGAAAGCTTCACATATCCTCTAGGGACATAGAATGAAACTTGGCTTCAGCACTACTTTGGGCAACCACAGATAGTTTTTCACTTTTCCACGTGACAATGATTTCCTATACAAAGATGCAATAACCCATGGTAGCTCGTCAATCATGGACAAACCCGTCCCAATCGACATCCCCTATAATTTGCAATATAGCGAGAGGTTTAACGATAGAACAACAAACCTGAGCCCAGTGTGTTTTTTAAGTAGTGGAGGATTCGATGTACAATGGTGAGATGATGCTCGTAGGGATCATGCATAAATTGACTAACAATAACAATGACGTGACAAATGTTCGGGCATTTATAGGCTAGATAAATGAGTTTTTTCACTAGGCGCTGGTAGTGTGGCCTGTTCATCGAAACAACATTTGGACAATCTGCCAAATTTTCACTGGGATCCATCAGAACAGCTACCAGTTTGCAAAGTAGTTTTGTCTCATTTAATAAATCTCACATATTTGTATTGGGAAAGGCTAATGCCCTGAGAGGACCAAGCTACTTCCATACTTGGAAATATTGGAGAGAACCCAATTGATAATGTAAAAGCATAATTGGAAAAGCAGTAGATGGAATAACTAGAATTATGGGATTGTGCCTGCATCATCAATGCGATTGTTTTTTTTTTTAAAGAAGTGAAACTGGACTACCCGCTTAACAGTTCCAATCATCCTCCTAAATAACGATCCTGAAAGACAAATATCAAGAGAAAAATGAACACAACGCAATGAAAGTCAATGTCAACTTCCTGACTGATAAGATGTTATAATTAAGTAAGGTACTTGTAACACAGATTCCAGAGTCAACTCGGTTGTAGTACAACTGACCCTTTACCCGCAATAGAATTACAGGTGTCGTCGACATTTTTAATATTGTCTCGTTCGGAGCACGGGGAGTATGCCAAAAAGAATTGAGAGCACCTGGTCATGTGGTATGTGGCACTTGAATCAGTAATCTACGGACTAGAAGAAGAAAAACTAATGAGTGTCATAAAAATGCTACCTTAAAAAACAAGAAGACCGACAGGGCGGAGGAAAACTGACTAGATCCAAGTAGTTTAATTAGGTGTTCCATCTGACTCATGATGGAATCTGGTTATTCGGGGATGGTTCGAGTGGGGCTTGGCTGCACTATTGTGGATTTTGAGATCACAACGAGACCTTTAATGATGGAAGATTTGGTTGAAGACTTGTTTGTCGGCTTCTCATGGAGCTTACAACAGTTGTCACGGGTATGGTAGGGTTTGTAATAAAAATCACATATGGAATCGACTGAATTAGTGACAGCGTAGCAGTGCGTGGAGCACTATTAGAGACCAAGGCTGAAGAATCAACTGAATTAGTGGAGTTGCTAAGCATGAGGAATCTCCAGTTTTCCTCATGGCGGACCTCAATGAATAATGTGCATGTTGAAGGAAGAGGATCACGACCAAGTATACGACCACATACTTCGCCGAGATCCTTATTTAGGCCTGCCAAAAATAGGAACACGCGATCCTTTTCTAGATTTTTTGAAAGAGGAAATATCCTCAGGAGAGTCTCGCATGTAGTCATATAGTAGAGTCACATTCCATCCATAAGGTAACTAAGTCGTTGTAGTATTGTGTCACTGTATTCGATCTCTGTTTTGCATCACACATCTTATTAGAAACATCAATATAGTTTTTCAGAATTCCCTGTGTCCTAGTAGGTATCTCGAATGGCAGTCCAAAGGGCACTAGCAATGGAGAAAATTTGTACGAACGATCAATCGAGGTCTCCATATAATTAATCAGTCATGACATTACTATGAAATCCACTACTTTCCATGCTGCATATGTTGGGTTGGTCTTCAGAGATTCACGAATCGTACCTGTGAGAGGGCTGAAATTACCCGACCTTTGAAGAACAATGTAAGAGCTTCAGACCATTGGAGAAAATTCAAGCCGTTGAGTTTTTGAGTGGTAATCAGGAAATTAATGGACTTGTCTTGCCCTCTAGTCTACGAAGGGATTGAGGAAGGTGTCGATCCTCCTGTGGACTCAAGGATAGCGTCATATTAAAGCTCAGTAGTGGAGGAATCTGCCATGACTCTGACGAAGCCAAAGGGGCGTGGTTTGGTTGCCGCGATATAGGCATGGACAATCCCTTATGCAACTGACAACAAAGTAGGATGGGAAGATTCCAGCTAGCAAGAGGGAGGTCCAACTGCGGCAGAGTTTGCAAGGGAGAGATCTTTCTACAGGAGGGAGTTCCGACAGTTCTGAAAGGTGATCTCGCCAACAGGAGGGAGGTCCAACTATGGGACAACCAGTAGGGAAGGTATCCGACGACTGAAAAAATGCAAGAGAAGGTCTGTAAGTTCTTTCCAGCGGCTGGTGTAAGATCCGTGGCTCTGATACCATGAAGGTTTTGGAAATGGAGTGGGATGATATTATTACTATTGAAAAGGGTATAAATACAAGATACAATGGTTCTACAATAGGAAAAATATAATATGCAAATCTCTACCTAATAACTACTCAATGATAAATGAAACTAAGAGGCCATTTGGTTGAGTGAATTATTGGTGTATTGTAAATCTTTTGCAGAGATTTGAGAAAATTCTGTGTTTGGTATAAAAATTTACAAATACAATGTAATGTTTTAATGACTTTCAAGTTTACACCATAGTTAATTTTAGCTGAATTTAGAATTCAACCGATTTGGCCGCATTTGTTACATCATTCATGTAAAATGTTATAGACAAGTCCGCCGCACGCCTGTTGCCCGCCCACTGTTGCCGCTCTTAGCCACCCTCTGCCATTACTGCTCACTGCCACTAGCCGCCGGTGGCAACACTTCCCGCCGCCACCATCATGCGCTGGTCGCTGGCGTCATCGCTACAGCCTACAACCTCCCGCCTCCTATGTCTTTCCCACAGCCTATGTCTGCCGCTCGCCATCACCCGCCNTAGACAAATATATTATTATGAGAGAAATGTCGAAGAGAAAAATTATAAGGTGTGACAAAAATAATACGCTTGTACATCAAAAATATGATGGCATGAATATTAAGGAAATTCAACAGATCACACTAAAAAGATAACAGAGGATTACATTAGAATAATCGAAAGGCAAAAATGTTAAGCATCAGTTTATTTGGTCGGATGATGGGCTGGCTGAAGGTTGTATATCGTCAAACCCCTTTGCCAAAATTCTCGGATGATGTCCGGTCGCTCTCTAAAACATGTTGGCAACCTTCTATAAAGACCTCTTATCTGAAAGAAAATGTCCATCAGATTAAGATGATTTATCCTCTGCCAAACGGTCTAAGTTCATTCTAAGGACAATAAGTTCTCTATACAGAGTCCCCTTAAAGGTCGCCTAACGACCTTCCAGCTACCGAAAGACTCTCAATCGGCCAAGCAATTGAGAGTCAAAAAGACGATTTGTGCAACAACAATTTCAGGAACTCCAAAACTGAATAATGAGGCAAACGTCAGAACTGACCCGTGTTGTGCTTGAAAAAAGAGCACAAGCTCTTCCAAAACCAAATCCTCAAGCATCTGAACCCCAAGGTCATCAGACGGCCCAAGGAGTCGAACGAATTGAAGAGTCCCAATATCAAGACAACTTTTGAGTCCATGCCAAGGAATAGGCTGCAGGTAGGGCGACTAGATGTCTATCACCAACTGAAGAATGCATTGTCTCGGCAAATTTTTGATGCAGAACTCCTCAAGAAGTTCAAAGTTCCATTTTTGGATCGCTATAATGGCCATATCAATCCGACCAATCTCATTGCATCATTTGAGTCAGCTATATGCCTTCTCAAAATTTCCTACACATTGAAGTGTTGTCGATGGTTCTACACCTCACTGAGAGATTCAGCCCTCAGGCGATTCAATGGACTCCCGATCAGAATTATTACTTCCTTATATGAGTTCAAGAAGCCATTCAAGACACAATTCACTAGCACCCAAAAGCCCCAGAAGTATTCAAAAGCTTTATGACACATTAAATAGGGACCAAATGAGAGCCTTCCAGCATACGCCACACAATTCCTGAAAGAATGCTGCAAGTGTGCAACCTGGAGCGTGTGATAGCAAAGGACGCACTTAACACATTTAAAAAAGTTTTCTTTCCTAATTTAGCACTACTTCTTTCTAATAAATAAATAAATAAAATATCAACAATTACACCAAAATAAAAAAAATGCAGAATACTTCGGGTTCGTTATGTCACTAATTATGTATATATTAGCTAGTAACAAAATATAAGACTGTTCACAAGTTAATAATNCAGAGAGGAAGAGTTAAACGCGCAGAGAAGAGTGGAGGGGACGTTGAGAGGAGGTTAACGGTGCAGAGGCGTATTTATAGGCGATTTGCGCCTGAAAGCCACGTCGTTACTGTAAAGTGCAGATACCGGACAAATTCGCAAATTGCCACGGATTTGAAAAGTATTATTTCCTAATTTATACCTGATTCTTTCCAAAAATAAAAATAAATAAATAAAATATTGACAATTAGTCCAAAAAAAAAAATTATGGGGAATACTTCGGATTCGTTATGTCACTAATTATGTATATGTTAGCTATATAACTAAATATAACTGTTCACAGGTTAATTATGGGTGATATTTTATCATTTTATATCGAAGTATTGGTCTGGAGCCAAATGTTTCTCTATGGTTTATTTGACTTTGCCTAAAAAGTTTTTGACATTGAAGTAGAAATTTTTGTCTTAATATCTCAAAAAGTTTCAAATAAGTAGAGACAAGAGAAGCTATGAATAGACAAATATATTATTATGAGAGAAATGTCGAAGAGAAAAATTATAAGGTGTGACAAAAATAATACGCTTGTACATCAAAAATATGATGGCATGAATATTAAGGAAATTCAACAGATCACACTAAAAAGATAACAGAGGATTACATTAGAATAATCGAAAGGCAAAAATGTTAAGCATCAGTTTATTTGGTCGGATGATGGGCTGGCTGAAGGTTGTATATCGTCAAACCCCTTTGCCAAAATTCTCGGATGATGTCCGGTCGCTCTCTAAAACATGTTGGCAACCTTCTATAAAGACCTCTTATCTGAAAGAAAATGTCCATCAGATTAAGATGATTTATCCTCTGCCAAACGGTCTAAGTTCATTCTAAGGACAATAAGTTCTCTATACAGAGTCCCCTTAAAGGTCGCCTAACGACCTTCCAGCTACCGAAAGACTCTCAATCGGCCAAGCAATTGAGAGTCAAAAAGACGATTTGTGCAACAACAATTTCAGGAACTCCAAAACTGAATAATGAGGCAAACGTCAGAACTGACCCGTGTTGTGCTTGAAAAAAGAGCACAAGCTCTTCCAAAACCAAATCCTCAAGCATCTGAACCCCAAGGTCATCAGACGGCCCAAGGAGTCGAACGAATTGAAGAGTCCCAATATCAAGACAACTTTTGAGTCCATGCCAAGGAATAGGCTGCAGGTAGGGCGACTAGATGTCTATCACCAACTGAAGAATGCATTGTCTCGGCAAATTTTTGATGCAGAACTCCTCAAGAAGTTCAAAGTTCCATTTTTGGATCGCTATAATGGCCATATCAATCCGACCAATCTCATTGCATCATTTGAGTCAGCTATATGCCTTCTCAAAATTTCCTACACATTGAAGTGTTGTCGATGGTTCTACACCTCACTGAGAGATTCAGCCCTCAGGCGATTCAATGGACTCCCGATCAGAATTATTACTTCCTTATATGAGTTCAAGAAGCCATTCAAGACACAATTCACTAGCACCCAAAAGCCCCAGAAGTATTCAAAAGCTTTATGACACATTAAATAGGGACCAAATGAGAGCCTTCCAGCATACGCCACACAATTCCTGAAAGAATGCTGCAAGTGTGCAACCTGGAGCGTGTGATAGCAAAGGACGCACTTAACACATTTAAAAAAGTTTTCTTTCCTAATTTAGCACTACTTCTTTCTAATAAATAAATAAATAAAATATCAACAATTACACCAAAATAAAAAAAATGCAGAATACTTCGGGTTCGTTATGTCACTAATTATGTATATATTAGCTAGTAACAAAATATAAGACTGTTCACAAGTTAATAATCCAAACAAAGGGATGATATTTTATATCATAAATTATGCAAATATTGGTTAGGAGCCAAATCTTTCACTATAATTTGCATCTGTATGGATGATATCGACCAAGCTCTAATTCAAACCATGGCTTGATTAAAATTTTGGATTGAATCAACTCCATTTCGAGTTAACATAAATTCTGGATCAACCTAACCCAAAATTAAAACATTTTTATTGATCATAATTTCACTTTTCATCATGCAGGTTTAGCCTATTTTTTTTCTCATATTAAGAGTTTTGCATTTATTATGGTTAATCATTCTGTTACATATAGTTCAAGAAGCTTATAAACTCATGCTATTAGTTTTGATCATTGCATGAATTAAGCCTAATTTATGTGGATTAAAAATAGTATGCAGCACATTTGCTCAACTAAACCCTTTTAAGTTTTTCTATCCTATCATTTAGTCCATTGTACATTAAATTGAAATTTGATATGATGGTTTTAAAAATCTATTTAAGCGAAATTACAAAGCATGTTGCACACAAGGTATAAATATTATTGTTAGCCTTCGCATTGCCCATTTCCCTTAACATGTTCATCCAAAAGGGTGTTCTTATTAGGTACAACTTGATTCTACTTCCATGACATCAATTTTTAGTTTTCATGCTTGGTTTCTTTATTGAGATGGGTTTGGCTACAAAAGAAAAAAATGGTATTGAGGTAATCCACAATATGCCCTGATGTTAACCTCTATGTACATAATGTGAAGACTTCCTTACTATGTTCTCAACCACCTATAAGAGGAATAGGTAATGGTGAATGCTATTGTCCCATCAAAAGGAAAAATTGATAAAACTAAGCTTAGTAGGTGCTACTTAAGTTTTATATTTCAAAAAATATATTTTAAATATATTCTAAATTTTATTTGATTTAAAAACAGATCTCCTTCAAATTTAATTATCTTTTGTTATATTCCTGGTCTTGTCGCCAACTCCATGTGCCACTAAATCAAAAGGTTGACACTCCCTTCACTTTCGAAAGTTGTGATAATGTGTAAAGCCTACACTCTCCCCTCCAAACATTTTGGGGGGACGGATTTAGATGAGAAGGCATCATGACACTTCTAAATGTTCAACAATAAAAAAGTTGATGCCAATTACATATTAACATTAAAATATTTTACCACAGAACACCCAGATTGTCTCAAATCATGAAGAGTGATCTTGATCTCAAAGAATTATTTTTGAATTTTGGTCTTTTTAAATACATCTCATATTTCTTATAGAACCTCATAGTATTGTTAGCTATGTCATGCTTTAAGATGAAAAAATTTTGCTACATCCCAATATCTTGTTGATATTAAAATATTTTGAACAAAATGCTCACCTTATTTTAGTCATAAAAAGTAGCCTTGATGTCAAAGATTTACAATCTATTTCTCTTTTGAATCATGTCACTTTAAATATAGCTCATATTTTGTGTGATTTTTCACTTTCATATCAAACATGTGCCTCAACAACAAAAAGAAAAGACTCAAGCTCTTCTACTCTGATACCATATTATAAGAAAAAATCTTAGTTCTTCTTAATATTTTATACAAACAAAAGAGATATAAGCATTAAAAAAGAATATTAGACATAAAAATACCCAATTCATTCCAACTTTCTAATTTTATTTGATCAACTTAAATAATGGTGAACAACAAAGACAGTAGCAGACACTACAGGAGATGTTATAGTTAGCGTCAAATGTTTGCGTCGGATTTTTCTGACTTAAATATTAGTATCAATTTGCGGCCATTAATCGGCGAATAATATATTTTGATATTTTTGTGGAGGATTTTACGTCCTCTTTGCATCCAAAAAATTCAACGAAAAAAAACACTGAAAACGGTGAAAGTGTGTTTGGAGTTACGACGGAAATTGAATTGAATTTGCGTCCAACTAAGTGACATTCTGATTTTGAGCAAAATTGAATGCGCTTTTCAATTAAAGTCTCTCTTCATTATATAGTGCTATCAAAAGAACATCCAGTATATGGAAAAAGAACAGTCATTCTCTAAGATATGTCGACGCGATCTTTCAAAAAATAGGTGAAGATAGTTATTGCAACAATAACACTTCATTGTTTTATATGGAGGCATCCATCTCGAGAGGATATCAATTTTAGGGTCTTAGATGAAGATTCTATCTGCAAGCGTGGGTAAGCATTTCAATTTCTGATTGGACATTTATTGCTTTATGAGAAATTTGGTACGACTGAGCACAACACTTCTAAGGGAGAAGACTTGAGAGAGATTATACATTTAAAGGAAGAGATTACTGATGTTTTGATGAACACATCAATTGTATTTATGTAGCATCACCTATTAATTTATTATTGATGATTCTATATGTTAAATTTGTGGATGTATATTTTCTAATTCTTTTTAGCAATTTGTATTGTAGCTTTGATGCGTTTTAGCTACTTTTTATTTTTTATAGTAAAATTGTTTCATTTTTTTTAATATTTTGTGGCAAATATCTACTTTCTTTGTCAATTGAAACCATAGTTTATTATAATAACAAAAAACATGAGTTCACGAGCATCAAGTATTTCGAGAGTTTTATTCTGCTAACGTGGCATGCAGTGTGTTGATTACCAATCAAGAACGAAAGACAACTGCAAAAGGAGATTTTATTGTTGTTCCAAAAACATGGTACCCGAGAATTGCAATTATTTTCGTTGGATTGATGACATGGATGACTTTACGATGGATAGCGATCGAGCCAGGAGAGATGTTACTATGGAGAGGAGATTATTCCAAAAACTTGATCATCATGACATGAAACGAACGTCATTCTAGGCTTGCTGCTTATTTTGGTTGTCATAGTTGTTGTAGTTACATGCATGAATGACTATTCATTTTTTTGCATGTTAGTGTACTTTGCAATGGAGTTAAGTTTGTGTAGCAGGACATCTTTCTGTTATTCTATTGTAATTATGATGAAAACTACAATAATTATATTTATAAGAGCAAAACAATCTGTCTCATTAAAAATAACTACAACACAATAGATCTCCAAAATATACTTATGTTTCTCCATCAACAACTTCCTGACAGCTCCTGAGAAACCGATTCTCCAGCTGGCTCTTGAAAAAGCAGCAACTACCCCAAATGCACACTAATACGTTAATACATTGGAATTGGGTGGTACCTATGTAAAACTCGTAAAAAGTCATCAAGTGGGGGATACAGAGAGGAGAGGTTTAATTTATTATTAGATTTTTATTTAATTTTCAATCTTAGGTTAATGTTTATTGAGTTTTACCTTTTGATTAAATTTAATTTTAAATAAAAAAAAATGTTATATCATTGAGTTGAATAGTTTCCTACTTCTAATTTACTTTTAAATTTTAATTTAATTTTAGTAAAATATTTTTGAAAGATTTACATGCATACCACTTAAATTTTATTTATTTACATATCTAATATCTAAACGTCAATTTCTACATAAATCACCTTATTCATACATCAAAAATTATGTTTCACTCCTTAAAGTTAAAAAGATAGTTTTTTTTTTCTTTTTGAAGTGATATAAATGAAATATGTAAGTTTTAGATGTTAGATATATAAATGCATAAGACATGTGTGGTATATATATAAATGCCCATTAAATTTTTTTGAACAATGGTTGTCATAAAATTCACATTTTTATAAATTAAAAGGGTAAAAAAATTAAATTTATGTTTCGCCACATCTAGGGCTGTCAAAAAAGCTCGTTGTTCGCAAACAGCTGGTGTTCGGTTCGTTCGTTAAGTAGACGAGCCGAACACGAACAACTCTTCGTTCGCTTCTGTTAAGCTAGTTTTAACTCGAAATAAAAAAAATATATAATTATTTATATAATAATATATTATATATATTATTTATATAATAATATATCNAGATTTTTCTGACTTAAATATTAGTATCAATTTGCGGCCGTTAATCGGCGAATAATATATTTTGATATTTTTGTGGAGGATTTTACGTCCTCTTTGCGTCCAAAAAATTCAACGAAAAAAAAAACACTGAAAAAGGTGAAAGTGTGTTTGGAGTTACGACGAAAATTGAATCGAATTTGCGTCCAACTAAGTGACATTCTGATTTTGAGCAAAATTGAATGCACTTTTCAATAAAAGGCTCTCTTCATTACGGAGTGCAATCAAAAGAACATTCAGTGAATGAAAAAAGAACAGTCATTCTTTAAGATATGTCGACGCGATCTTTCAAAAAATAGGTGAAGATAATTATTGCAACAATAACACTTCATTGTTTTATATGGAGACATCCATCTCAAGAGGATATCAATTTTAAGGTCTTAGATGAAGATTCTGTCTGCAAGCATGGGTAAGCATTCCAATTTCAGATTGGACATTTATTGCTTGATGATAAATTTGGTACTGAGCACAACACTTCTAAGGGAGAAGACTTGCGAGAGATTATACACTTAAAGGAAGAGATTACTGATGTTTTGATGAACACATCAATTGTATTTATATAGCATCACCTACTAATTCCTATTTCAGCTATACGTTAAATTATGGATATATATTTTTTAATTCTTTTTAGCAATTTGTATTGTAGCTTTGATGCGTTTTAGCTACTTTTTATTTTTTATAGTAAAACTGTTTCACTTTTTTTAATATTTTGTGGCAAATATCTACTTTCTTTGTCAATTGAAGCCATAGTTTATTATAATAACAAAAAACATGACTTCCCGAGCATCAAGTATTTCGAGAGTTTTATTTTGCTAACGTGGCATGCAGTGTGTTGATTACCAATCAAGAACGAAAGACAACTGTAAAAGGAGATTTTACTGTTGTTCCAAAAACATGGTACCCGAGAATTGAAATTATTTTCGTTGGATTGATGACATAGATGACTTCACGATGGATAGCGATTGAGCCAGGAGAGATGCTACTATGGAGATAAGATTCTTCCAAAAACTTGATCATCATGACATGAAACGAACGTCATTCTAGGCTTGCTGCTTATTTTCGTTGTCATAGTTATTGTAGTTACATGCATGAATGACTATCCATTTTTTTGCATGTTAATGTACTTTGCAATGGAGTTAAGTTTTTTGTGTAGCAGGACATCTTTCTGTTATTCTATTGTAATTATGCTGAAGACTACAATAATTATATTTATAAGAGCAAAACAATCTGTCTCATTAGAAATAACTACAACACAATAGATCTCCCAATATACTTAGGTTTCTCCATCAGCAGCTTCCTGACAGCTTCTAAGAAATTGATTCTCCGGCTGCCTCTTGAAAAAACAGTAACTACCCCAAATGCACCCTAATATGTTAATACATTGGAATTGGTTGGTAGCTATGTAAATCTCGTAAAAAGTCATCAAGTTCATAAAAATATATTTATCTTACCATAACGTGGTATTAGAATTAGTGTAGAATGATGGAAGTCATCAAGTTTATAAAAATATATTTATCTTACCATTAAAAAATGCATCCTTATTCTTAGGTTAATGTTTATTGAGTTTTACCTTTTGATTAAATTTAATTTTAAATCAAAACATTTTTATATCATTGAGTTGAATAGTTTACTACTTCTAATTTACTTTTAAATTTTAATAAAATATTTTTGAAAGATTTACATACATACCACTTAAATTTTATTTATTTACATATCTAATATNCTTTCCTACATCTAATTTACTTTTAAATTTTAATTTAATTTTAATAAAATATTTTTGAAAGATTTACATACATACCACTTAAATTTTATTTATTTACATATCTAATATCTAAACGTCAATTTCTACATAAATCACCTTATTCATATATCAAAAATTATGTTTCACTCCTTAAAGTTAAAATGATAGTTTTTTTTAAGTAATATAAATATAATATGTAAGTTTTAGATGTTAGATATATAAATGCATGAGACATGTGTGGTATATATATAAATGCCCATTAATTTTCTGAACAATGGTTGTCATAAAATTGACATTTTTATAAATTAAAAGGTTAAAAAAATTAAATTTATGTTTCGTCACATCTAGGACTGTCAAAAGAGCTCGTTGTTCGCAGACAGCTGGTGTTCGGTTCGTTCGTTAAGTAAACGAGCCGAACACGAACAACTCTTTGTTCGCTTCTGTTCGACTCATTTTAGCTCGAAATAAAAAAAATATATAATTATTTATATAATAATACATTACATATATTATTTATATAATAATATATCTTTTATATTTATTTGATTTAAATTTGAATTCAATATTTTATATTTATTTTTTAAATTTAATTTTAACGAATCAGTTTNCTTTTGTATTTATTTGATTAGATTTGAATTTAATATTTAATACTTATTTTTTCAAATTTTCAATTTAATTTTAACGAATCAGTTTCGAGTAAAATATGAACACAAATAAATTGAAAGGAGCGTTACAGCCCTCAGCCAGAACCAGGCGTTAGCTGTTTGGCTCTTTTATTAATTGTACTTTTCTGTTGACCTAGTAGCTTAGGTTCGTGTGAATTCTTCTGCTTTCCTATTTCGTCACCCAAATGGTGGTTTCGAGTTGGAAGTTGGATCAATGGGAAATTCAACGTGATAAGTGTAATTCTATAAATTCGGAAGAGGATGACCGCATGGAAGTTGAACCAGAGGACCATCCTCTTCTCCATATTTTGGTCGGGGAGAACCGGTGTATTAGGGCTTCTACAGGTGCGTTGGCCCTCTCTCTGTCTCTCTCTCTCAATCATTAGTCCGGCTTTTGATAGGATGTTTTCCTTCCTTGGGTGTTTGATAGTATCAAATGTTTGCTGAGGTGATCTGGAGGTGGAATTTGGTGATAATTTGGGGANAGTTGGCCCTCTCTCTGTCTCTCTCTCTCAATCATTAGTCCGGCTTTTGATAAGATGTTTTCCATCCTTGGGTGTTTGATAGTATCAAATGTTTGCTGAGGTGATCTGGAGGTGGAATTTGGTGATAATTTGGGGATTTATTGAAAATAAATAAATGTATTCAAGTTGAAGTCGGGAGACATTTCACGCAATTAGTCTAATGAATTAGATTTAATTAGAAGATAAAGTGGATAAAGTAATCGGAGGAAGTAGGGTAATTGGATGCTCTTAAATTTATGATTAATTTTGGAAGCTTGGCTTTTTAGCTGATATCCCTGACTGATGTCCCTGATTATTTGTAGGTTTTGAATGATTTTTAGAGCGAGTTTGGCACAATTGCATGTGGGTTTATTTAGTAAAATCGATTTATTTTTCTTTTTTAGCAATCATTTTTTGGCTTTTTAGCGTTTCTATTTATTATAATTTGTATGATCAATGATGATTTTCATTTCAAGGAGAGATGTAAGGCTTTAGATACTATCTCAGTTTTTTATTTTTATTTATTATTTATTATTATTATTATTTTTGCCATTCTATAAAACGGGGCTAACTACCAATGNTGAGTTTGGCACAATTGCATGTGCACTTATTTAGTAAAATCGATTTATTTTTCTTTTTTAGCAATCATTTTTTGGCTTTTTAGTGTTTCTATTTATTATAATTTGTATGATCAAGGATGATTTTCATTTCAAGGAGAGATGTAAGGCTTTAGATACTATCTCAGTTTTTATTTTTATTTATTATTTATTATTATTATTATTTTTGCCATTCTATAAAACGGGGCTAACTACCAATGGAAGCACTAGTTTTGATTTGTTGTAGTAGGATTTCATTTTAAACATGATCTTATTGAAGTCTTTTACGACTTAAATTTGATTTTGATACAATTATAAATTCTTATCATAAACAAAAAAAAATGCATCAGTACATGTTATGGATATTACTATCAACATCAAAATATCCTTTTGCTAATTTCTTAAAGCGATAAAGGAATGTCTTATAATTTATTTCATGGAACAAGTGGTGCATGCCATTATAATCATTGGATGGTCATTCTGAATGAATGATCAAGATGAGAGTATAAATAGATAAGTAATGAAGACAATGATCTAAAGAACTTGATCATTCATTGAAGGTGGTCGAGCATATCTTAGAAAGTTCTATTCAAAATTATCATCATGTTACAAGGCAAATGTTTCCATAAAAAAACTTGAATTAATTTTATTTGAAAGGTGGTTTAGTGGCTTATTATATAATACTTTGATATCATAATTCAAAGTTTTATGGAAAATGAAACGAAGTCTTTCCATATTGAATTGGTTATTGTGGGAAAAAATGATTCCTAAATGCTATTTAAGATGGGTTTGTGTATGGAAATTTAAATTACTTGGTGAATAAATTTAGTCATTTTTAAATTTAATTACCATTTATGAGAAAAAAGATACCTATAATGGTTTATAGTTATTAAGGGTCTGTTTGGGGCAACTGCTGTTGTTTGAAGAAACAGCTGTGAAGTTGCTGCAGAATAATAAACTATTTTTCAAAAAGCTGCAGTGACTATTATAAATTTATTTTATTTTCAAAAAGTCAAACTGCAGTTTTCTGGCAGCCACCACACTTTAACAGCTCATGTTAAAAAAAACAGTTTTTTACCACAGAAATTTTTAAAAGTAGCAAGAAACAGTTTCCCAAAGAGAACTGTGGTGTCGGTTTGAAAAGCAAAGCAGAGAGAAAGATGTATAAAACAGATCCTAAATACTTATCTTCTTGGCATTGCAATTGACCAATCGGTTCAGTTCCTTCAATGAGTTTTGTTTCTCATACTCTATTTAACGTAGTTATTCTTTTTCAGGTCTTTTTATAGGTATTTTGTTGTGTTAACTTTCATGATTATCATATTCATTTGCTGAAAGCTATTACATCTGAACTTCCCGAACAATGGCAAGTGCTCTTGTGTGGAAGGATTTATAGGCATCTTGGAGCACTTGGACTCAGGTTTATATTCTACAGATCGTCTAAACTTTTGCATCATTTTGTCTATTATAGAATTTTATCTTCTTTTTTTAAGGAACTGTGCGTTTCCATTTACTGAATGGATTGTGTAACGCAGCAGATTACTTGATAAACCAAATATGAGTATGAAACTCGTAATACGCGCATTGATCACAAATGAGAGCATGAGACTCATAATAAGCACAGTGATTGGAGTTATGCTTGGCCTCTTTATCGGAATGTCATCCCCGACAGTGATCATAACCAATGTAATGATCATATTTCTCTTATTTTGATTATTATTTTTTTTTTATCATAGTGCATGATGATATTGTTGATTTATTTTGGATTGCTAGCTTCAGTTTTCTTCTAGCTTTCTTTCGTACATCGAAGACAAGGATTCAGGCATCACAACTCATGGCTTGCTGAACCATGCTGGAACATCTGTAACTAAAACAAATTTGCCGTTGAATTCAAATGGCCTCGCAAAGGTATTTTTCTTTCTTAAAAGATGATTTTTTTTTTGTCCTTACTCTTTTGTTTATTCACCTTGCTGGAACATCTGTAAACTAAAAACAATTCGATGTTGAATTCAAATGGCACCCTAAACCCAGAAAGATGAAGATGCTACGCCTTCTTTTTAATTGGGATTGGATTCATCCTAATATGCTTACTTATGGTTCAATATTTTTTTTATGTGCTAGCTTGGTATTATTGACTAGTCATAGGATTGACCTTCTGGGGGCGCAACAATTTTGAACTGTGTTGCAGCTACCCTATTTGGGAGGTATCACCAGATTGGATGAGCACTAGCTAAGTGGTTCCAAAATTTTATGGTTTATTAATAATCATTTGCTGGAATGGAGATAAGGGGATTCTGCTGGGTTTTGATGCCTCTTTGGCTAGCCTGGCAAAGGCATCTGCTTTACCATTGAGTATGCATGATATTTTGTTCATTGTCAAATCAGGAATGTGCTGAAGCAAAGCCATGGCTCGCCTATAATAGGACAAAATATCAGACGAGATCTTTATTATTTTCCATTACTTGCTGATCACATGCCAATAATCATCATATATTGTGATTCTCTTTATATTTGTTGAATGACAATTTTTAGCCCCAAAATTAAGGCTTTTTATATTGTTTTGCATGACTCTATTAAGCTATAATAATAACAAAGAATAACATACTAAACAGACATAAAAATAAGGCCTCTATTGAGTGAATAAGAAAAAATATAGATGGTATTAGTGAGTATGTTGTATTCATTTATTTTAGATTCAAGCTTTAAATTGCTTAGGGACCATATGGGATCACTTTTTTTTTTATGTAAAATTAAAATATGTTCGAGATGTATATATCACTTTATTTTGTGGCTTAACTGGGCCCGTGGTCTGTGGTCAGAGTCTTTATTGCTCTAACTAGAGACATTGTCAAATTTAGCATGAAGAAGGCCAGCTTGAAGCTTTTCATGTGGATGACAGGGCTATGATCTATCATCTGCTAACTGAAACCTGAATCCAGTTAGCTGATTTAATCAAAATCATGATTTTTATGGGAACAAAGATTGGAAATACCTGCCCCTCTTGCGGGCATCACGATTTTGGTTGACATAATTTTGGAGCAATTGATCCATCTCCATTAAAGAAGCAATGAATTATTTTCTATAAAGAAACACAACCTTGCGTAGAAGTCCATAATATGGGCCAATTTTGAATAAATGGTGTGACCTGATGGTATGTCTTGCCAGTTAACATGAAATTTTATTTAAGTGCATTCATTCACAAAATTTCAATGTTATATAGATATGCTAGCACATTTTGTAAGTCACTGAGACTTCATATATATTTATTCTAGTTTTACAGTCTACTGCACTTTTTTTCTGACGCATTATTTGTTTGGATTTTCTTAACTGCGGTTCATTACAACTTTACTTGTTTGATCCTCAGTTTGCATTAATTTACTAATCTTGTTTGCTTGTCTTGACAAAACTTATTAGATAAATTTGGTTTTCATATTTCTTATTACTGAATGGTTATATATTTGAAAAATCATGATTTTTATAGATATATGTTCCTTCAAATCCTAAAGGGGCAGAAAGACTACCACCTGGGATTCTTGCACGTGAATCAGATTTTTATCTACGCCGATTGTGGGGTAGTCCAAGTGAGGTATATTGTGTTATCATCATACAATGTGGTTTGATTATCTTATTACATACCTGTTCATTGTTTTGTATGTGCATATAATATAAATTGCATGTTCATTATTGGTTATATAATCATCAAATTGAATTTTTTGTAATTTTTATTTGATACTATGACCTTTCAACTTCTTGTTCTAGGTGAAACAAGTGAAAATTATATGTTTGCTATTTAACCTTTCTATATTGCTGCCTAAACGGTTTTGTTCTTAATATTGCCGGAAAATTCCGGTCATCCATATATGCTGAATTTAACTGCTTGAAATTCATCTAACTGGTTCTAAGGTGGATTTGATTATAATTCTTAATATAACCACTGCCAACGGTTTATAACATAAGAATGCCATCCAAATCTGCTAGATCTAGTTTAATATTTTTTTGCAGCTGTCTCATATACGAAGACACATCAGCAGTAGTTGTATACTTGGTTGTTGCTAATCGTAGAAATAAAAAAATATGGGAAGAGAAATAAAAAGAAGTTATATTAATTAAAATTAAATTAATTAAATTAAAATTTTTTGTTTTCCCGCCTGTTGGAGCCTGCTCTAGTGGGATAACCACTTCCACTATTCTCTTCGGTTAAAAAAATACAAATCAAGGTATCACAGCATTTCGTACTGTTTCGGTTTTCCCCTTCGATCTCTGCTTGAAACAGTATCAGGCAAAGTCCTTTAGTTCTGCTATTCCTCTCTTAAGATCCACTTCTCATGGTTCTCCCTCTCCACTATCATAAGTATTATCTTCTCCGCCTCATTCTTCTTTACCCGTTGCGCAACATAAGGCACTATTACCCTATTTCATTCGCACAGTTTTGTCTTCTACATCCAAGTCGCACGTAGAAAAAAAAAAAGAAGTATATATCACAATCCTTTTCTCTATTCAAACCCAAGCCGATCTGAATTTGCCTTGCACAGTGTTGTTATTTTTCCCTATCAAAGCCTCATAGTCTAACGCCCCAACGCAATCTCTTCCCTATTCATGCAAGAAGCCCTAGCCGACCGAACACATCCCTGCCACGTCTCCTCTGTCGTCCGTCTCACTCACGACAATCGAATTCCAAAATTCTCGAAGCCTCTTCAAGTGAGCCTTACTCCCTCACCTCTGCACCCAAGCTGCCGCCACCTCCTGCTTCCTAACTGCACAAAACCTTCGCTCATCGCCCAAGGAAATCCTCCGCTTGGTTGCCCTCTGTCTGAGCCTTCTCCTCCCTGTCGTCACAAAGTCGATTTAATTCCCCTATGCAGAGGCGTAATCTCGTTTTTCTTGCACTGAAACCCACTAAAACCTACAATTTCCTTCTGCGATAGTCTTTGCGCTTAAGCTGCTCTCCCCGTGCAATCCTTTCTATATTTAATGGAACCTGATATAAAACCTCAGCTCGACTTGCTCCTCCTTGTTGCCAAACCCAATCCCTTCTACCTAAAGCCCATTGTTGAACCCATCTCTTTGTTATTTTAATTCGAGCCTGATGTCACGCTCCGCCATCTTTAAGAAATTGACAAGACAACCATGAGATGGAAGATTCTAGAAAAGACCAAATGGATAAGAGCAATCTAAGTAATTCTAAAAGATTTCACCTCATTCTAGAGAATGTTAGAAATAAAAGCTACTAGGATAACTTAAGAATAACCTAGAAAGATCTAGGACTATGTATGTATATAAGAGAATGGTGTAGAACTATCTAGAAACTATACTATTCTAATGTAATCTAGAATGTTCTATTAAGTTTGGAGAGGACTATAAATATGAGTCCCCCCTCTCATTTGGATCCATCCAACAACCATACAAGGTTCCAAGCATTCAAGTATTGTAATCACTCTTTTTTAGTGAAGTGTCTCCTTTCTCCAATATTTCTCTCTATTTTTTTTCCAAGAGTGTTGTGTGCTTACAAGCCCTAGCGTTGTGAAACCTCTAATGTCTGACAAGGATGCTCTATTCAACTTCATGGATGAACTCCAACAGTGGGTGAAAATTGAGCTTAGGAGGCGTGGAGCACTAGATCTTGCTACTATCATTGCCATTGCTGAAAGCTTTGTTGACCATACAAAGGAGTCTACAATGCCAAGGGAAAGGAAGAGTAACTATGTCAAAAGTGGGGGAGACAAGGACCAACACAAGAAAGAGACCCGTCATGAATCGATCCCATCCAACGCAAAAGATAAGGGGAAGTCTAGCAACAATAACAAAACTAAACCACACAAAAAAATGCTTTCTTTGTGGAGGACCTCATTGGGCAAGAGATTGACTTCAGAAGAAGACCCCGAACTCTCTCCTTGCAAGCCATCAAGTGGANTGACCGAACACATCCCTGCCACGTCTCCTCTGTCGTCTGTCTCACGCACGACAATCGAATTCCAAAATTCGTGAAGCCTCTTCAAGTGAGCCTTACTCCCTCACCTCTGCACCCAAGCTGCCGCCACCTTCTGCTTCCTAACTGCACAAAACCTTCGCTCATCGCCCAAGGAAATCCTCCGCTCGGTTGCCCTCTGTCTGAGCCTTCTCCTCCCTGTCGTCACAAAGTTGATTTAATTCCCCTATGCAGAGGCCGAATCTCGTTTTTCTTGCACTGAAACCCACTAAAACCTACAATTTCCTTCTGCGATAGTCTTTACGCTTGAGCTGCTCTCCCTGTGCAATCCTTTCTATATTTAATGGAACCTGATATAAAACCTCAGCTCGGCTTGCTCCTCCTTGTTGCCAAACCCAATCCCTTCTACCTAAAGCCCATTGCCGAACCCATCTCTTTGTTATTTTAATTCGAGTCTGATGTCACGCTCCGCCATCTTTAAGAAATTGACAAGACAACCATGAGATGGAAGATTCTAGAAAAGATCAAATGGATAAGAGCAATCTAAGTAATTCTAAATGATTTCACCTCATTCTAGAGAATGTTAGAAATAAAAGCTACTAGGACAACTTAAGAATAACCTAGAAAGATCTAGGACTATGTATGTATATAAGAGAATGTTGTAGAACTATCTAGAAACTATACTATTCTAATGTAATCTAGAATGTTCTATTAAGTTTGGAGAGGACTATAAATATGAGTCCCCCCTCTCATTTGAATCCATCCAACAACCATACAAGAATCATAATGAAAAATTTCCTCTTTTGAAAATGAAGAGAAAAAAAGAAGAAAAGGAGAAAGAGAAAAAAAAAGAGAAAAATGAACAGATAGAAATATCAGAAGCTTGGGATACCTTTAGATTGACTCAAGTAATAACAAACTTCTAAAATAATAGATAGAAATATTGCAAATAGAGCCATTGCAACTCCCATAAGTGGTGTAGTTCCCCAACCCTGGAGCTACCTTTTCCATATTCCGAATTCAATGGTTTCAATCAACCCCACCGCGGAAAGGGGAAAACTCTTTCTGGAAGAATTTTGAAGAAGTCAAAAAAAAACCTATTGGGTAAGCTCTTGATTTTGGAGGCGTATATGAGACCTGGGCACCCGGAGGCATAAGAACTAGAAAAATACGGCTCTTTTTTAGACTGAAAGTCATTATTGTCACCATCGCCTTTTTCTTTTCAAGTCAAGAAAAACCCGAGCCTTTTTAGAGTTTCTGCAATTTATGCAATGAGAATTCTCTTTCTTAGACCTATTTGCACAAAGACCTCGGGGATTCCCGATCGTTAATACATAGAGTCTAATAAGCATATCTTGANGAAAAAGCAACCCCAAAGATTTGGGACCAAAAACGGTTAGCAGTGACCACAGAAGATGCTTTTTGACCGGATCGGATAAACCGTGGGAACCAGACCTCCTAGGTCAATTATGGAAAAACAGTTGGGACGAGGTATAGCCCTGACGACCCGCCCATTTACCCTTTATCTGCTCTTCTTCCGCTTATGCTGGGAAGAAAGTGAAAGCCAAATTGTGCAAAGGCTTCTAATTCTGCAAATTGAGCTAGTTCCAATTTTGATTTGCCAGCTACTTGTTTCATGGCCTTAAATTTGAGCTGCCGATCCGACTCTTGAAACAGAAATACCTACATTAATAGCAGGCCTTATTCCAACATTGAATAGATCGGCACAATGTTCCAAGCATTCAAGTATTGTAATCACTCTTTTTTAGTGAAGTGTCTCCTTTCTCCAATATTTCTCTCTATTTTTTTTTCCAAGAGTGTTGTGTGCTTACAAGCCCTAGCGTTGTGAAACCTCTAATGTATGACAAGGATGCTCTATTCAACTTCATGGATGAACTCCAACAGTGGGTGAAAATTGAGCTTAGGAGGCGTGGAGCACTAGATCTTGCTACTATCATCGCCATTGCTGAAAGCTTTGTTGACCATACAAAGGAGTCTACAAAGCCAAGGGAAAGGAAGAGTAACTATGTCAAAAGTTGGGGAGACAAGGACCTACACAAGAAAGAGACCCGTCATGAATCGATCCCATCCAAGGCAAAAGATAAGGGGAAGTCTAGCAACAATAACAAAACTAAACCACACAAAAAATGCTTTCTTTGTGAAGGACCTCATTGGGCAAGAGATTGACTTCAGAAGAAGACCCCGAACTCTCTCCTTGCAAGCCATCAAGTGGAAGAAGGAAGCGATATGACAACACAAGAAACAATGCAACTGCTCAAGGTGGTGCACTCCTCTCCAAAAACCCCGACAAAAGGATTGCTCTTTGTGGAGGTGATTATAGGTAGGATATCTACTAAAGCAATGATAGATATAAGAGCTTCTTACAACTTCATCTCTATTGAAGAAGCAAAGAGGATGGGTATATAGGCAACTGGAGGAGGGGGCTCCATCAAAGCAGTAAACTCGGCGGCTAGGCTAATCCATGGAGTGACCAAAGGAGTGAAGACCCGTCTCGGAGATTGGTCAGGTACACTAAATTTCTCCATCATTCCAATGGATGATTTCAAGGTAATCCTTAGTTTAGAATACTTAGATCAAGTGAAAGTGTTCCTAATACCATTTGCCAATAGCATGTGCATCACGGAGGGTAGCCAGACTTGCCTAGTACCAACAACAAGGACTAACAAGCAAGAAGTCAAAATGTTATTGACCATTCAATTCAAGAAGGGCATCGAGAGTAGGAGAGCTACTTGGCTGTTCTTCATGACTCTGATGAAGAATTGAAGCCCCAAGAAGACATGCAAAGGGAAAATGGTGGCAGTACTCGAGGAGTTTAAAGATGTTTCACTAAAAGAACTACCACCAAGAAGGGAGAAAGATCACAAGATCAGGATGGAGCCAAGGACTGAGTCGCCAGCCATGAAGCCTTACTGTATGGCACCCCTCCCCCATACAACCAAAGAAAATTCCAAGTTTGTCAAGTCTGTGAGCAAGTAAAGGGAGCTGGTCATAGTGTCACTACGTTAGACTACAAGAAGAACTACAAAATGGGCATACAAGAAAAAACTGGTGGTGCCAAGAGGAAGCCGCAATGAGGGCATTTCGAACTTAAGTGTGGGAGGGTGTCACGCTCCATCATCTTTAACAAAATGGCAAGTGAAAGATTCTAGAAAAGACCAGATGGACGAGAACAATCCAAGTAATTCTAGACGATTCCACCTCATTTTAAAGAATGTTGAAAAGAAAAACTCCAAGGATAAAGTAAAAATAACCTAGAAAAATCTAGGACTATGTATGTATATAAGAGAATGGTGTAAAACTATCTAGAAACTATACTATTCTAATGTAATCTGGAATATTCTCTTAGGTTTGGAGGGGACTATAAATAGGAGTCCCACCCTCCATTTGGATCCATCCAACAATCATCCAAGGTTCCAAGCATTTAACTGTTGTAATCACTCATTCTTAGTGAAGTGTCTTTTTTCTCTAATACTTCTTATTCTTCTTCCAAGAGTGTTATGTCTTTACATGCTCTAGTATTGTGAGGGTTAGACTGATTTAGTGCCAAGAAGGAGCACTAAAGCCGTACGGGTGACTTGAGATATGTTAGTCCGTGACACCGAATCTTGAATCCTCTGTTTGCTAGCTTAACCAAGCCAAGTATTTATTGGATTTGTTTATGTTTTGTTTACTGTTTATTTTACTTTGATGTCGTGTGTTGTAAAAAAAAAAGAGAGAGAAACATACATGTATTTTATTTTTATTGCTGTCTTCATCATTGTTGCCGATAATATTAAGGCTCGACAGCTATAATTGGGGCAATGGGACAAAAATTTTTGAAAACCTCCATTCAAGAGCAAAGTAACNGAAACATACATGTATTTTATTTTTATTGCTCTCGTCATCATTGTTGCCGATAATATTAAGGCTCGATAGCTATAATTGGGGCAATGGGACAAAAATTTTTGAAAACCTCCATTCAAGAGCAAAGTAACCGTTAGGTGGGAAAATTACGAACTCGTTTATGAGAGTTCTTTTAAAATTAGGGTTTTTTGCAGGTACAATATCGGGGCAGTTGGGAAATTTTTTTTCCCAAACCTCCATTCGAGAGCAAAGTACCTGTTAGGCAGGGAAAAATGCGAACTCATATTGAGAATTATTTTTAAAATCAGGGGGCTCTTTGTTTGCTATCTAATCCTTCCTATAGGTAAACTGAAGGCTTGTCGCATCTCTTGAGATCGCGGGTTAAATGTTCTTTTTGCTTCCCGTTGCATCTTTTGAGACCCCAGGATGAAAACTCTGTTTTGCTCTCCGACTGCAGTGTCTTACGGAACTGATCGATGATTCTTCTAAGATAGCTAAGAAGGTTGACACTCTCCTGTGCCCCATAACAGGGGTTGATGCTGGGGGGTTACTGAATTTTCGGGTGATTTGAACTTGTAATCAACTTCATATATTTAAAATTTTGAGATTATAATANGATTTTCGGGTGATTTGAACTTGTAATCAACTTCATATATTTAAAATTTTGAGCTTATAATATAAAATAATATATGACTCATTTTGAATTTTAAAATGACTTGTAAACTCGAGTTTTTAAAATTTAGGCTCTTAGGGTTTTAAAGTATCAGGGACTCGAGCTTTTAAATATTTAGACTCTTAAGGTTACAAAAATTTTAAAGTTTCAGGGCTTAAAAATATTAAAAAAATCATACTCTAAAATTTAAGCTCAAAAGACTTAAAAATATTCCGAANGCTCTTAAGGTTACAAAAATTTTAAAGTTTCGGGCTTTTAAAACATAAACTTTCAGGGCTTAAAAATATTAAAAAAATCATACTCTAAAATTTAAGCTCAAAAGACTTAAAAATATTCCGAATTTGAGCTATTTAGACTTAGGCTCCTAGGGGCGAATCATGATTCAAGTATGAAGTTTTCTGAAAAGTTGAAATAAAAAACCGCCATTGAATTCACAATACTCTTGCTAGCGAACGAAAGACAATAATGGCTAAAGGTCTTCAAAGTTTATATAAACTTCATGTTAATTCCTAAGTCAAATATAATAATTTGGAATATATGAAAATATTTTGAGACTCAGTTTGTATTCTCTCAAATTGTGTATGCTTTAAGAGAAGCGTATAGATAAGAATCAGATACATGATTTTAAAATCTCTTGTTCAAAATTGCAAATCATAGCTACGGTTTAAAAGTTACACAAGCCTTTAAAGTCTAAAAATTCTTTAAGCTATTCAAATATATAGATTAAACGCTCGCATGTGCTCCAAACAAAGTATAGAATGTTCAAATACGAGGTTCGAGAATGTTGTGTGGGTTAATCGAGCCGCTTTGTCTATATAGTAGATTTGTAAGTCTCATCCTATTAGTCTGATCCTCTTCGCAAGGATTAGAGTTGACGGTCTAGTAAGCCACAATAAATGTCCAAATCGTGANCTAATCAAGCCGCTTTGTCTATATAGTAGATTTGTAAGTCTCATCTTATTAGTCTGATCCTCTTCGCAAGGATTAGAGTTGACGGTCTAGTAAGCCACAATAAATGTCCAAATCGTGAAATACGAGTATATAAGTTCAAATCACCAAGTTAGTCTGATTCTCCTTCTTATAAGGACAGGAGTTGACAAAACTTATATTTTGAGAAGCTTGAACTGACAAAATTATTTGTCCCCTTCATATATAAAAGTTTAAAATATTTAATACATCAATAATGACCTAGTTGATAGAATATTTCAACCGGAGGGGTTAATCTTTTAAATCAAGGCTTTCAAAATAAACAAATAAAATATCCAAGCTAAAAATCAATCACTAAAGATTTAAAGCAAATCTCATTCACCCTCCTCGACGGTTTGTCGATGGTGACAAACTTTTGATTGACTTTAGTTCACAGAGAGCAAAGGTGTCGAATTTTAGGAGCCAGCCCACAGTTGTTTCATTTACATCATTTGGTGGGAGATTTAGAGCCATAAATCCTGGTAATGAACAGTGGGAAAACAAATGATATCATGATTCCAAATAAATTCTGGACGATTCAATTGCACTATTGGGTTATCTGAAAGGCATTCCTTCGAATGAGTAATTCTCAGATGTGAAATTCGTCAGGAATATTGTTTCAACCTTAAAATATATTGCTTATAACAATGTTAATTTGAAATATCACTAATTGAAGGCAAACATGACCTGTTTATTAGTTTCAAAATTGCAAATTGACTGTAAAAATCATTTAATAGAAAAGTGTCAAACTGATCCTCTGGTTCTTTGTAGAGGATCATTCTAGTCCCAGAATTTATAGAAATATCAATTTAATCCCCGAACTCTTTATATATGGGCTGAAAAGTCCCAATGGAGAACTANTAAATGACACCACAAAGTAGCGATTACGACCAGAGCTCTCTGATCGAATGGTTGTCGCCAAATTACACAATTATATTACAGTCACAACTGCAACCCGTATGTTTTTCTTCGGCTTTCTACCATTTGAATTATGAATCATAAAAATACAATTGATTGGCATAAAGGCTTTTGTTAACTAATACCGACTTAAATATATCCCCTTAAATAAACATCCACCCCAGATCTATAAGGATTTCTTGAACGACGGAACTCATGGCTGCTGACAAGAATTTTTCTGTCAAGTTGGGCCGACTAACTCCTCTGACTAAATGTTGCGTTTCGTTTTCATTCTCCCAAAATCCGCTTTAAACTCTAAGTGATGGATTTTACAATTTAAAATATTATATGTTTGCTACTATTAAATGTTAAATTTTCAATTCTTAATGACAAACCTTAATTGAAAGTGCTCTTTCGTTATCAGGAGGGGTAATTAATCATAGTGGCTTGCGCCTGTGGGAAACCTTGAATCCTAGATCAAATAGATATCGCTAAATGAGGGTGAAATCTCTGGGTAGTGTTCTATCTACAATCCAATCTGTCTTCTGAAAATTCGACCCTCTAAAGCTCGCTTTCTCAAAAAAAAAATAAATAAATAAACGCGGAGAGTTGTTATGAGGAGCTGTCAAATTTTAGGAGCCAGCCCACAGTTGTTTCATTTACATCATTTGGTGGGAGATTTAGAGCCATAAATCCTGGTAATGAACAGTGGGAAAACAAATATATTGACATTTTACTCGATCATTTGTTGTTGCTGCCGAGCAAAAGGGGACAAAAACTTTGCAGTGAACAGCTTTTTATGAGCATATCAATGTCAGGTGTATGGTTTTACTTGAAATGAATTTTAGTTATTTTATTCTCTTTAGATTGCGATATAAAGTTTCGTCAACTATTGTTGCAGGATCTACGAATACAGCAGAAGTACCTAGTAGCATTCGCAGCCGGACTTGGTCAAAAGGAGAATATTGATGCAGCGGTGAAAAAGGTTATTAAGATTATTTGTGTAGCACTTTATAAAATTTTGCAATTCTGAGCTCTATTCTCAGACAAATGGTTGATAGTTATAGTTGATTTATGTTTATAACTAGAATTTTGATTCTATTGATTTTTTTCAAGGTTTTCATTGATGATTGATTCAAGTTGGTGTGCCAACATGCAAACTTGATTAATATTTTCTTAGTTCACATGTTAAAGCCATAATTGGTAAAAACCAGTGTAAAGTTGTGTATATTTGTTCTTTTGTAAAATAGATGCAAATAGTGGAAACCTATCTTACTTAGATTATCAAGTATTTAATCTCTAATTAACTAATCCTAAACTCATTACCTTGCAATACTTTTATCATTTTGTTCTATTCTTTTGCTTGCTTTTAAAGAGAGTAAACTTATCATATGCATACCAATTGAAATTAGATGCTTATGTGACTCACTTATCATATATTTTTTTAAAAGCATCTCCATAACTAATATAAATAAATTTAGACATTTTTTCCATCCTTGATGTACTACATAAAAAAATTTGTGATTACTCCTTAAGTACTTCACAAGTACTACTAGTCTTAAGCATGGTCACTTGTAGGTTTTTAGAACTCGGAAGGATGATATTATTGCTATGGAAAGGGGGTATAAATACATGATGTAATGATTCTAAAATAGGAAAATATCATACCCAAATATCTACCTAATAACTACTTAATGATAAATGGAAAATCATAAACTAGGAAATGCAATATATAGGAAATAACCAATAAGGAAATTAAATAATTTCTAACAATAAATTAAAGAATTCTAACATTTCCTTTCCAGTTGAAGCATAAATGTTAATCATGTTCAACTTGAATTTTAAATCGTCAAACAACGGTCGAGAAATATTCTTTGTGAGAATATATACGAATAGACTTGTGGATGAGACAAAAGGAACACAAATTTCCCCTGAATCAAGTTTCTCCTTGATAAAGTGATGGTTAATCTCCATATGCTTGATATGATCATGTAGGACCAAATTATAAGCAATGTTGATTGTGGTTTTATTCTCATAAAACAACTAAAAAAAATGGAGATCAACATACTTAACTCGAGGAGCATGATGCGCAATCAGAAAGCTTCACATACCCCATAGGGACATAGAACGAAACTTGGCTTCATCACTGTTTTGGGCAACCACATATAGTTTTTCACTTTTCCACGTGACAAGGATTTCCTATACAAAGATGCAATAACCCATGGTAGCTCGTCAAGCATGGACAAACCAGTCCCAATCGACCTCCCCTATAATTTGCAATATAGCGAGAGGTTTGACAATAAAACAACAAACCTGAGCCCAGTGTGTTTTTTAGGTAGTGGAGGATTCAATGTACAATGGTGAGATGGTACTCGTAGGGATCATGCATGAATTGACTAACAATAACAATGACGTGACAAATGTCCGGACATTTATAGGCTAGGTAAATGAGTTTTTCACTAGGCGTTGATAGTGTGGCCTGTTCATCGAAACAACATTTGGACAATCTGCCAAATTTTCACTGGGATCCATCAAAACAGCTACCGGTTTGCAAAGAAGTAGTTTTGTCTCATTTAATAAATCTCTCACATATTTGTATTGGGAAAGGCTAATGCCCTGAGAGGACCAAGCTACTTCCATACTTAGGAAATATTGGAGAGAACCCAATTGACAATGTAAAAGCATAATTGGAAATGCAGTAGATGGAATAACTAGAATTATGAGATTGTGCCTGCATCATCAATGCGATTGTTTTTTTTAAGAAGTGGAACTTGACTACCCGCTTAACAATCCTAATCATCCTCCTAAATAATGATCCTGAAAGACACAAACATCAAGAGAAAAATGAACACAACACAATCAAGGTCAATGTCAACTTCCTGACTGATAAGATGTTATAATTAAGTAAGGTACGTGTAACACAGATTCCAGAGTCAGCTCGGTTGTAGTACAATTGACCCTTTACCCGCAATAGAATTACAGGTGTCGTCGACATTTTTAATATTGTCTCGTCCCGAGCACGAAGAATATGTCAAAAAGAATTGAGAGCACCTGGTCATGTGGTATGTGACACTTGAATCAGTAATCTACGGACTAGAAAAAGAAAAACTAGTGAGTGTCATAAAAATGCTATCTTGAAAAACAAGAAGGCCGACAGGGCAGAGGAAAACTGACTAGATCCAAGTAGTTTAATTAGGTGTTCCATCTGACTCTTGATGGAGTTTGGTTATTGAGGGATGGTTCGAGTGGGGCTTGGCTGAACTGTTGTGGATTTTGAGATCACAGCGAGACCTTTAACGATGGAAGATTTGGTTGAAAACTTGTTTGTCGGCTTCTTATGGAGCATACAACAGTTGTCACAGGTATGGTAGGGTTTGTAATAAAAATCACATATGAAATCGACTGAATTAGTGACAGTGTAGCAGTGTGTGGAGCACTATTAGAGACCAAGGCTGAAGAATCAACTGAATTAGTNGATAAAAAAATTTGTGATTACTCCTTAAGTACTTTACAAGTACTACTAGTCTTAAGCATGGTCACTTGTAGGTTTTTAGAACTCGAAGTATTATTGCTATGGAAAGGGGGTATAAATACATGATGTAATGATTCTAAAATAGGAAAATATTATACCCAAATATCTACCAAATAACTACTTAATGATAAATGGAAAATCATAAACTAGGAAATGCAATAAATAGGAAATAACCACTAAGGAAATTAAATAATTTCTAACAATAAACTAAAGAATTCTAACACTTCCCCTCTAGTTGAAGCATAAATGTTAATCATGTTCAACTTGAATTTTAAATCGTCAAACAACAGTCGAGAAATATTCTTTGTGAGAATATATACGAATAGACTTGTGGATGAGACAAAAGGAACACAAATTTCCCCTGAATCAAGTTTCTCCTTGATAAAGTGATGGTTAATCTCCATATGCTTGATATGATCATGTAGGACCAAATTATAAGCAATGTTGATTGTGGTTTTATTCTCATAAAACAACTGAAAAAAATGGAGATCAACATACTTAACTCGCGGAGCATGATGCGCAACCATAAAGCTTCACATACCCCCTACGGACATAGAACGAAACTTGGCTTCGTCACTGCTTTGGGCAATCACAGATAGTTTTTTCACTTTTCCACGTGACAAGGATTTCCTATACAAAGATGCAATAACCCATGGTAGCTTGTCAATCATGGACAAATCCGTCCCAATCGACCTCCCCTATAATTTGCAATATAGCGAGAGGTTTGACAATAAAACAACAAACCTGAGCCCAGTGTGTTTTTTAGGTAGTGGAGGATTCAATGTACAATGGTGAGATGGTACTCGTAGGGATCATGCATGAATTGACTAACAATAACAATGACGTGACAAATGTCCGGACATTTATAGGCTAGGTAAATGAGTTTTTCACTAGNTGGGCATTTATAGGCTAGGTAAATGAGTTTTTTCACTAGGCGCTGATAGTGTGGCCTGTTCATCGAAACAACATTTGGACAATCTGCCAAATTTTCACTGGGATCCATCAAAACAGCTACCGGTTTGCAAAGAAGTAGTTTTGTCTCATTTAATAAATCTCTCACATATTTGTATTGGGAAAGGCTAATGCCCTGAGAGGACCAAGCTACTTCCATACTTAGGAAATATTGGAGAGAACCCAATTGACAATGTAAAAGCATAATCGGAAATGCAGTAGATGGAATAACTAGAATTATGAGATTGTGTCTGCATCATCAATGCGATTGTTTTTTTTAAGAAGTGGAACTTGACTACCCGCTTAACAGTCCTAATCATCCTCCTAAATAATGATCCTAAAAGACACAAACATCAAGAGAAAAATGAACACAACACAATCAAGGTCAATGTCAACTTCCTGACTGATAAGATGTTATAATTAAGGTACGTGTAACACAGATTCCAGAGTCAGCTCGGTTGTAGTACAATTGACCCTTTACTCGCAATAGAATTACAGGTGTCGTCGACATTTTTAATATTGTCTCGTCCGGAGCACGAAGAATATGTCAAAAAGAATTGAGAGCACCTGGTCATGTGGTATGTGACACTTGAATCAGTAATCTACGGACTAGAAAAAGAAAAACTAGTGAGTGTCATAAAAATGCTATCTTGAAAAACAAGAAGGCCGACAGGGCAGAGGAAAACTGACTAGATCCAAGTAGTTTAATTAGGTGTTCCATCTGACTCTTGATGGAGTCTGGTTATTCGGGGATGGTTCGAGTGGGGCTTGGCTGCACTGTTGTGGATTTTGAGATCACAGCGAGACCTTTAACGATGGAAGATTTGGTGAAAACTTGTTTGTCGGCTTCTCATGGAGCTTACAACAATTGTCACGGGTATGGTAGGGTTTGTAATAAAAATCACATATGAAATCGGCTGAATTAGTGACAGTGTAGCAGTGTGTGGAGCACTATTAGAGACCAAGGCTGAAGAATCAACTGAATTAGTGGATTTGCTAAGCATGACGAATCTCTGGTTTTCCTCGTGGTGGACCTCAATGAATAATGTGCATGTTGAAGGAAGAGGATCACGATCAAGTATACGACCACATACTTCGTCGAGATCCTTATTTAGGCCTGCCAGAAATTGGAACACGCGATTCTTTTCTAGATTTTTTTGAAAGAGTGAAATATCCTCAGGAGAGTCTCGCGTGTAGTAATATAGTAGAGTCACATTCCATCCATAAGGTAACTAAATTGTTGTAGTATTGTGTCACTGTATTCGATCCCTGTTTTGCATCGCACATCTTATTAGAAACATCAATATAGTTGTCCAGAATTCTCTGTGTCCTAGTAGGTATCTCGAATGGCAGTCCAGAGGGCACTAGCAACGGAGAAAATTGGTGCGAACGACCAATCGAGGTCTCCATATAATCAATCAGTCATGCAGCACTATGAAATCCTCTATTTTCCATGTTGCATATGTTGGGTTGGTCTTCAGAGATTCACGAATCGTACCTGTGAGAGGGCCGAAATTACCCCAACCTTTGAAGAACAATGTAAGAGCTTGAGACCATTGGAGGAAATTTAAGCCGTTGAGTTTTTGAGTGGTAATCAGGAAATTCATGGACTTGTCTTGCCCTCTAGTCTACGAAGGGATTGAGGAAGGTGTCGATCCTCCTGTGGACTCAAGGATAGCGTCAGATTAAAGCTCAGTAGTGGAGGAACCTGCCATGACTCTGACGAAGCCAAAGGGGTGTGGTTTGGGTGTCGCGACATAGACATGGACGGTCCCTTATGCAACTGATAGCAAAGTAGGATGGGAAGATTCCAGCTAGCAAGAGGGAGGTCCAACTGCGGGAGGGCCTGCAAGGGAGAGATCTCGCCAACAGGAGGGAGTTCTGACAGTCCTGAAAGGTGATCTCGCCAACAGGAGGGAGGTCCAACTATGGGACAACCAGTAGGGAAGGGATCTGACGACTGAAAAAATGCAAGAGAAGGTTTGCAAGTTCGTTCCAGCGGCTGGTGTAAGATCCGTGGCTCTGATACCATGAAGGTTTTGGAAATGGAGTGGGATGATATTATTACTATTGAAAAGGGTATAAATACAAGATACAATGGTTCTACAATAGAAAAAATACGCAAATCTCTACCTAATAACTACTCAATGATAAATGAAACTAAGAGGTCATTTGGTTGAGTGAATTATTGGTGTATTGTAAATATTTTGCAGAGATTTGAGAAAATTGTGTTTGGTATAAAAATTTACAAATACAATGTAATGTTTGAATGACTTTCAAGTTTACACCATAGTTAATTTTAGCTGAATTTAGAATTCAACCGGTTTGGCCCTATTTGTTACATCATTCATGTAAAATGTTATAGACAAGTCCGTCGCACGCCTGCTGCCAGCCCACTGTTGCCGCTCTTAGCTGCCCTCTGCCATCACTGCTCACTGCCACTAGCCGCCGGTGGCAACACCTCCCGCCACCACCACCACGCGCTGGTCGTTGGCGTCACCGCTACAGCCTACAACCTCCCGCCTCCTATGTCTTTCCCACAGCCTATGTCTGCCGCTCGCCGTCACCCGCCAACATTGCCGCCCCCCTCCACCTACCACCCGCCGTCGACCGTCGTTGTTTGATGCTTGCTACCATTTGCCTAAGTAAATACATTATTTTCAATCTAGTTCAAACCAAATAAAAAATTATAAAGTTTTATACATAATCTTTTACATTGCATTTCATTTTTAGTAGACCAAACAACCCCTAAATAATTTCTAACATCACTTAAAGTGCTTTTATAATTGCAAAATAATAATGTCCAAATGAAACCAAGTATAACTTTTCCCCTTACATTTATATCTTGTATTCCTTATATATGATGAATATTCTCATAACTATCCTTTACCTACTGGTTTTAAATTAAAATAGTCCATTTACTTATTTGAGTTCCTTTTTTTTGGGCCTAACTTCTAATTCAATTTGGGGAGCACAGGCGCTAACACCCTTCACAGTATCTTCATTGATACTTAACTAGAAACAATCAACTTAACAACTTTATTTATCTTAGTAATTTTATTTGTATTCTCTATCTCCAGTTATCCTTTTTCTTAAATCCTATCATTAACCTTCCCAATCCTTTTTCTTAAATCATATCATTAACTTTCCCAATCGACAACAAATTAAAACATTTATTAATTTTGTTTGATCAATCCTTTTCATTTTTATTTCCTGCAAATATGAAGTATTCACTATTCTACTTGTCATCAACAAATTGTCATTTGACACAAATCTCGAGGCTATTAGCATGAATTCCAGAATATTTTCTGAGTAAGAAAAATTCAGACTAAAAGTAAAAATCATCAAACTCCGATTTTAGCAAATTTATAGTCAAACTGACTGGCTCGACGAGACAATCCCAATAACACAAAAATTGACTCAATTCAAGTCAAATTAAACTCGCATCAAGCCATTAAATCACTTTTAGAAGTTTTAGATGGTTAATTGGAGTTCAAATGAATTTCAAATCTGACAAGTTTATAGTGAAATCGAGCGTTTTTACATAGCGAGCCTAACACGCCCAAAATCACTCAATTTTGACATCATTAAGACACTTAAATATTCACAAAAAGTTGTTCGATTGGTAGAATTTCTTCGGGTCTTCCGATGAAGTAGTATAAATTCCTTTTTTATTTGCAAGGAGGACACTTCCGGACTGTATAAATAGAACCCTACCCACTTCATAAAAGGGTAGTTCGACCTTGAACTAGAGGAAGAGCTAAATTGGAGTCGGTAAGAAGGAAATGAATTTGGGCGCCATTACGGATCGAAGACCCTGCAAATGATTTCACTCTTGCAATCTCCGACCATTATTGACTGCTGCTCTCCAGCCACTGTTGACTACCGTCGTCCTTCACGTACTCGTTTCAATGAAGCCCCTCGTGGATTCACGAGGTACGCTGCGAAAATAACAGCACATTCTGCGAAGTTAGACCAATGTTGCAAAGTCATGAGATGCCCTACATAGAAGTGGATCATCTTGAACAATGTGCAATGACGCATCTCAAAGACGGTGCACCGAAGTCCCGACAACTACTCCCAATTGCAACCGCACACGACTGTTGTACAATGAATCATTTTGCATACAATCATTGAACTTCGATGAACTATATAAATCTTTCACGTCTGTGAAACAATGGCCTGAACATGCACTCATCAACTTATAAGAGATTGTTTTGACTGAGTTAGACCCTATTATATTTTTCCCTTTTTTGGGGTTTCCACATAAAAATTCTAATGTCTCTACCTGCCACATCAGTTACTTGTGTGTGTGATTCATTCAATATTTTGATGTTAAATAATTACTCTAGTGCTACGAATCTCCTAGCACACAACACTACTCATTTTTCTACTCATTGTGTACACAAATTTTCTATCTTGTCAAAAATTCACTAAGTTTTCTATTGGAAATCTAATATTAGTTTTAGAATTAATCAATCTTAGTCAAGTGTTCAAATTTATCAAATTTATATGTTGCGACATTTTATGTGATCTGCAGCATTTTACTTGTTTTTGGTAGCATGTTTACCTTCCCGGAAACTTAACCTGAATGCACAAATTAAGCATTTACCAGGCACTGTTTTTTTGTTTAATATTTTCTCTGTTTTTCTAACTGCTCGTGATACTTACTGGTGCAGTTCTCTGAAAATTTTACCATCGTATTATTTCATTATGACGGACGGACTAGCGAATGGGACGAATTTGAGTGGTCAAAACGAGCAATTCATGTAAGTGCAAAGAAGCAAACTAAATGGTAAGTCACGAAAATGCAGATCTATTTCTACCTTTGTTATGGTTACAATGTTTCTAACTATAGTTAATCTAAATAAAGGTGGTTTGCTAAACGGTTTTTGCACCCTGACATAGTTGCCTGTTATGAATACATTTTTATCTGGGATGAAGATCTAGGAGTAGAGCATTTTAATGCTGAGGAGTAAGTTTTTTACCATTTATGCACATAAATGATTTCTAGTTAATGAGTTTGGAAAAATTAATGGTATATTTTCTAGGTACATTAAGCTGGTCAGGAAATATGGCTTGGAAATCTCACAACCTGGTTTGGATCCAAACAGTGGGTTCGCATGGCAAATGACTAGAAGGATGAGTGATCGTGAAGTTCACAAGTGAGTGCTTGATTACATTAAATAAATGGGGCATTCACATACAAAAGTCCCAATTATTATGTATTTACACATCAAACACCTGAACATTTATATTTACATGTATTCCACTCAAATCTTTATCATCAAATAAAAAATAGCACCAACACTATTTTCTTAAAATTGAAATACATCTTTCCATATATAGGTTTATGACACCAACGTTTTATAAATGTAATATCACATAAAAATTGCGTGGTATTTATGTAAATTTTCCTAAATAAAAATGCCTTCAATTTTCTACCTGGTTGGTTTCATTTTCAGCAAAAGTTCTACACATCTTTATATATATAACAATCTTATAAAATTTGACTGTGAACAGGGAAACAGAGGAGAGACCTGGTTGGTGCACTGATCCCCACCTCCCTCCATGTGCTGCGTATGATTCATACGATTCTTGTTATCATTAGTTTGGAGCTATTGCAAATTTGAATTTTTTACTCCTACCTTTCTTTTTTATGATTTCTCAACTTAATTTCAGATTTGTTGAGATAATGGCGCCTGTCTTCTCACGAAANTTTCTTGTTATCATTAGTTTGGAGCTATTGCAAATTTGAATTTTTTACTCCCACCTTTCTTTTTTATGATTTCTCAACTTAATCAGATTTGTTGAGATAATGGCGCCTGTCTTCTCACGAAATGCATGGAGATGTGCATGGCATATGATTCAGGNCACTCGCCAACTTGAAGCCCATTGAACAAAAAAAATAAATATAAAAAGGCCACTAACAACTGCACGATATATTATACTAACGCATGACACCAAATTAAATCTTTATTATAAGGGCCCAAGACATTAACTAACCGTTTTATTAGCGTACCAAAACCAAATAGAGCCCACAACAACCAGCCCCACTAGTGCAGCCAGAGGCGAGAAAGCGCTTTCGAAATTCGGAGACAGCGTCGTCGAGTTCGGACATGGCCCACCACTAGTAGAACTAGTGGTGCGACTGCCGCCACCTCACGCAACTCCCTCACACCTGTCGGCTGCCGACGCGTTCNTTTCAAGTTCACACCATAGTTAATTTTAGCTAAATTTAGAATTCAACCGATTTGGCCCTATTTGTTACATCATTCATGTAAAATGTTATAGACAAGTCCGTCGCACGCCTGCTGCCAGCCCANCAAGTTTACACCATAGTTAATTTTAGCTGAATTTAGAATTCAACCGGTTTGGCCCTATTTGTTACATCATTCATGTAAAATGTTATAGACAAGTCCGTCGCACGCCTGCTGCCCGCCCACTGTTGCCGCTCTTAGCTGCCCTCTGCCATCACTGCTCACTGCCACTAGCCGCCGGTGGCAACACCTCCCGCCACCACCACCACGCGCTGGTCGTTGGCGTCACCGCTACAGCCTACAACCTCCCGCCTCCTATGTCTTTCCCACAGCCTATGTCTGCCGCTCGCCATCACCCGCCAACATTGCCGCCCCCCGCCACCTACCACCCGCCGTCGACCATCGTTGTTCGATGCTTGCTACCATTTGCCTAAGTAAATACATTATTTTCAATCTACTTCAAACCAAATAAAAAATTATAAAGTTTTATACATAATCTTTTACATTGAATTTCATTTTTAGCAGACCAAACAACCCCTAAATAATTTCTAACATCACTTAAAGTGCTTTTATAATTGCAAAATAATAATGTCCAAATGAAACCAAGTATAACTTTTCCCCTTACATTTATATCTTGTATTCCTTATATATGATGAATATATCCTTTACCTACTGGTTTTAAATTAAAATAGTCCATTTACTTATTTGAGTTCCTTTTTTCTGGGCCTAACTTCTAATTCAATTTGGGGAGCACAGGCGCTAACACCCTTCACAGTATCTTCATTGATAATTANTCGACCGTCGTTGTTTGATGCTTGCTACCATTTGCCTAAGTAAATACATTATTTTCAATCTAGTTCAAACCAAATAAAAAATTATAAAGTTTTATACATAATCTTTTACATTGCATTTCATTTTTAGTAGACCAAACAACCCCTAAATAATTTCTAACATCACTTAAAGTGCTTTTATAATTGCAAAATAATAATGTCCAAATGAAACCAAGTATAACTTTTCCCCTTACATTTATATCTTGTATTCCTTATATATGATGAATATTCTCATAACTATCCTTTACCTACTGGTTTTAAATTAAAATAGTCCATTTACTTATTTGAGTTCCTTTTTTTTGGGCCTAACTTCTAATTCAATTTGGGGAGCACAGGCGCTAACACCCTTCACAGTATCTTCATTGATACTTAACTAGAAACAATCAACTTAACAACTTTATTTATCTTAGTAATTTTATTTGTATTCTCTATCTCCAGTTATCCTTTTTCTTAAATCCTATCATTAACCTTCCCAATCCTTTTTCTTAAATCATATCATTAACTTTCCCAATCGACAACAAATTAAAACATTTATTAATTTTGTTTGATCAATCCTTTTCATTTTTATTTCCTGCAAATATGAAGTATTCACTATTCTACTTGTCATCAACAAATTGTCATTTGACACAAATCTCGAGGCTATTAGCATGAATTCCAGAATATTTTCTGAGTAAGAAAAATTCAGACTAAAAGTAAAAATCATCAAACTCCGATTTTAGCAAATTTATAGTCAAACTGACTGGCTCGACGAGACAATCCCAATAACACAAAAATTGACTCAATTCAAGTCAAATTAAACTCGCATCAAGCCATTAAATCACTTTTAGAAGTTTTAGATGGTTAATTGGAGTTCAAATGAATTTCAAATCTGACAAGTTTATAGTGAAATCGAGCGTTTTTACATAGCGAGCCTAACACGCCCAAAATCACTCAATTTTGACATCATTAAGACACTTAAATATTCACAAAAAGTTGTTCGATTGGTAGAATTTCTTCGGGTCTTCCGATGAAGTAGTATAAATTCCTTTTTTATTTGCAAGGAGGACACTTCCGGACTGTATAAATAGAACCCTACCCACTTCATAAAAGGGTAGTTCGACCTTGAACTAGAGGAAGAGCTAAATTGGAGTCGGTAAGAAGGAAATGAATTTGGGCGCCATTACGGATCGAAGACCCTGCAAATGATTTCACTCTTGCAATCTCCGACCATTATTGACTGCTGCTCTCCAGCCACTGTTGACTACCGTCGTCCTTCACGTACTCGTTTCAATGAAGCCCCTCGTGGATTCACGAGGTACGCTGCGAAAATAACAGCACATTCTGCGAAGTTAGACCAATGTTGCAAAGTCATGAGATGCCCTACATAGAAGTGGATCATCTTGAACAATGTGCANGCTCAATTCAAGTTAAATTAAACTCGCATCAAGCCATTAAATCACTTTTAGAAGTTTTAGATGGCTAATTGGAGTTCAAATGAATTTCAAATCTGACAAGTTTATAGTGAAATCGAGCGTTTTCACATAACGAGCCTAACACGCCCAAGATCACTCAATTTTGACATCATTAAGACACTTAAATATTCACAAAAAATTATTCGATTGGTAGAATTTCTTCGGGTCTTCCGATGAAGTGGTATAAATTCCTTTTTTATTTGCGAGGAGGACACTTCCGGACTGTATAAATAGAACCCTACCCACTTCATAAAAGAGTAGTTCGACCTTGAACTAGAGGAAGAGCTAAATTGGAGTCGGTAAGAAGGAAATGAATTTGGGCGCCATTACGGATCGAAGACCCTGCAAATGATTTCACTCCTGCAATCTCCGACCATTATTGACTGCTGCTCTCCAGCCACTGTTGACTACCGTCGTCCGCCACGTACTCGTTTCAATGAAGCCTCTCGTGGATTCACGATGTACGCTGCGAAAATAGCAGCACACTTTGCGAAGTTAGACCAATGTTGCAAAGTCATGAGATGCCCTACATAGAAGTGGATCATCTTGAACAATGTGCAATGACGCATCTCAAAGACGGTGCACCGAAGTCCCGACAACTACTCCCAATTGCAACCGCACACGACTGTTGTACAATAAATCATTTTGCATACAATCATTGAACTTCGATGAACTATATAAATCTTTCACGTCTGTGAAACAATGGCCTGAACATGCACTCATCAACTTATAAGAGAT
>JXCR01130599.1:137559-156925 GCA_002079205.1 Phalaenopsis hybrid cultivar
AGGTACAGATCTTAGACTTCAAATTCTAATGCATATACTCTATTCCTCTTAAAGCAATGCTGTGTTATAATTTTAATTTATGTGCAAATGCTATGCATTAATGGCATAAATTATGGTCCATGATGTTTAATTATAATTAATGATAGTACTTGCTTGTGATTATTTAAAGATCAATGATCTTTCTTGCTTAAGATTACGTGTTAAGTGATATCTTGCTTTTGACGGATCTATAATGGTGGCTAACCAAAAACGATTCTAGGGTTGTATTTGGCCGCATCCCGGATTTATGTTAAATAGGATTTTGTAAATCCGATTTGGATTTATCAAATTGTTGATGGAGAAGCNCTATAATTTTAATTTATGTGCAAATGCTATGCATTAATGGCATAAATTATAGTCTATGATGTTTAATTATGATTAATGATAGTACTTGCTTGTGATTATGTAAAGATCAATGATCTTTCTTGCTTAAGATTACGTGTAAGTGATATCTTGCTTTTGATGGATCTATAATGGTGGCCAACCAAAAACGATTCTAGGGTTGTATTTGGTCGCATCCCGGATTTATGTTAAATAGGATTTTGTAAATCCGATTTGGATTTATCAAATTGTTGATGGAGAAGCGTGCTCAATGGAATAATGGAATAAATCCTTTAAATTTGTTGCAAATGGGATTTTAATAAATCTGCATTGGTGCGAATATTTCATACGTATAACTTAAATGTTACATTCTTAATATTTGGGTGAATTTCCGTTAAATTCGTGCCTAAATCTTATTTTAGAAAATGTTCCTAATTCCTTCAGAGCATTAGCCGCCTATTTGTATATAGCGACGTGATAGCCAACCACCTGGCACTACGTTGCTATATATCTCATCGGCAGATGATGTGACGCCCTATGGTTGGCTGTCTGATATTTGTTCAAGATGAAGGCCCTTAAATGAATCAACTCAAAATTCCATATATTCACCAAACATTCTACAGATTTTCCTTTTTTTTTTTTTTTAATAATATTGTTGAACAAATATAGTTGAATGCAATTTCTAAAAATTTTTGTGTAGAATAAAATAATTTAGCCCAAAATCTTCCCTTAGCACAAATGGAACTACCAATAACCTTGATATGTTGGGGCATTTACATGCATCACACAATTATTATCAATTTATGTATCTAACACCCAAATGTTCATATTTGCTTACATAACACTCTAAATCCAAATCTTAAGCATTATATAAAAAATAATAATGTACATTTAACACCCAATTGGTATAAATATAAATATAAGCTTTAGGGGTTACTCATGTAAATAAAAAAAAAATTGTGGAATGTATGTAACTTTCCCTAATATATCATGTTACCACAAGAACAATGATTCAATGGCTGTTCTGAGAGGTTTTGTACAAATGGCAATTTACCCTGAAAGTCTGTCCCCTTTCTTGTTTTGACATATACGTAACTTAAAACAATAATCTTAATTAGAGCTGATCATATCAAGATAAGACCGGCAGGCTGGCCTTGCATTAAACCTATTGGTCCAAGTTTAACACAAATCAGCCTTGATGAGCCTAGTGTCACCTCCCAAAAGAGCCTTTGTGGGTGGTGGGTAGCCCAGGACTTAAATACTGCTTTCGACCCTACACCTAGCCGATGTGAGACTATTTGTCTGTGACACTAAGCTGTCATGATTAATTTAAAAAGAATGTTGTCATTTTATATTTGTCATGCCAAGTTGAAGAANCAATCCTTTAAATTTGTTGCAAATGGGATTTTAATAAATCTGCATTTACGTTCAAAAAAGGTAGGAACTTGCGAATATAAGCTTTAAGGGTTACTCATGTAAATAAAAAAAAAAATTGTGGAATGTATGTAACTTTCCCTAATATATCATGTTACCACAAGAACAATGATTCAATGGCTGTTCTAAGAGGTTTTGTACAAATGGCAATTTACCCTGAAAGTCTCCCCTTTCTTGTTTTGACATATACGTAACTTATTACAATAATCTTAATTAGAGCTGATCATATCAAGATAAGACCGGCAGGCTGGCCTTGCATTAAACCTATTGGTCCAAGTTTAACAGAAATCAGCCTTGATGAGCCTAGTGTCACCTCCCAAAAGAGTCCTTGTGGGTGGTGAGTAGCCCAGGACTTAAATACTGCTTTCGATCCTACACCTAGCCGATGTGAGACTATTTTGTCCGTGACACTAAGCTGTCATGATTAATTTAAAAAGAATGTTGTCATTTTATATTTGTCATGCCAAGTTGAAGAAAACGACATTGCATCTCAAACTTAAAATTAAAATCATTAAAACCACGCCATAATAAGTATGTTTCATGTTCTAGTTTCCCATGTGTTTGCTTTATATATATATATATATATATATATATTCTTTGGTAATTTTCTCTTTTCCCTTCTATTGATTTAGATGTCAGAAACCTACATATATTTCATTTTTTAGAAGTTAATAATTACGATGTTCTATATGTGATAATACATATTAGAATGTTATGTATATAAATACATAAGATTTTATAGCGGTGTGGTTCTTGTGTTAAAAACCTTATGAAGGGATTGCGACAATATATAAAATGAAATTTGTATTATATATTTTCTACATAAATTAAAATCAAATTGTAAAGAACCAAATACTTTTACATAAAATCTCATCTACCATCTTAACCTAAAACAGCAGTAGTTGCTCTCATTTCCTTAATATCTAAGCAAAATATCACAACTAGGAGTCTGATTCACCCACATAATAATTTTCCCGAACAATCCGGACTCATTTCTTCATCCTATATTATCTGGTATGAAATTCTTATATAAGAGCTCTGATTAGAAAGGGATCATTATTGCAATGATGATAATTTCATCAATTTATATACTAAAGTCTAAATCAAAATGAATGACTTGAACATTTTGGATATGATTTTAAATCAAATTTCTAATTGNGGATGTTCTATATGTGATAATAAATATTAGAATGTTATGTATATAAAGACGAAAGTTAAGGTGTCAGATCTTTATTACATAAGAATTGTGTGGCATGTATCTAAATGCTCTGAACAAGTTAATAATTTAATATACTAAAGTCTAAATCAAAATGAATGACTTGAACATTTTGGATATGATTTTAAATCAAATTTCTAATTGATTTATTCCTTAACTGACCAAATTGGCTAAACGATTAGCTCCCAATTTAATCAATCCCATCTGATTTATAAAATCATTAAAATATCAAGTCAATTTAAGAAAAAACCCATCAATATCCTAGATTTAATTTGATTTTTTTAGATTTTTTTTTTATATGCACATTTTGTCACGTTACTCGCCAACTTGAAGCCCATTGAACAAAAAAATAAATATAAAAAGGCCACTAACAACTGCACGATATCTTGTACTACCGCATGACACCAAATTAAATCTTTATTATAAGGGCCCAAGACATTAACTAACCGTTTTATTAGCGTACCAAAACCAAATAGAGCCCTAAACAACCAGCCCCACTAGTGCAACCAGAGGCGAGAAAGCGCTTTCGAAATTCGGAGACCGCGTCGTCGAGTTCGGACATGGCCCACCACTAGCAGAACTAGTGGTGCGACTGCCGCCACCTCACGCAACTCTCTCACAGCTGTCGGCTGCCGACGCGTTCTCATCACCGCCACCAGTGCAGCGCAACAGCCCGCACACGCTAATGCCTGCCCGGCAACCGCGTGGCCATCCCCGACCTCTACTTCTTCACCCTTTCCCCACTTGCTATTTTTCCTAATTTCATCACAATTATACTCATTGGCACTCTAATTTCTTATCCCGTACTTATCTAATTTTTGAAAGATTTGCATCCATACCACTCGATTCTTATGTATTTGCATATCAAAGAGCTGAACTTTATATCAGACCTAAAGTTTTCATGTCACCGTATGAAGTGTATTTCGTTTTTATTGTGATATGAGAATTTTGAGTGGTATAAATGTAAAAGTTAAATTTTAAGTGTTCGATATGCAAATATACGAGATGGGTGGTATTTATGTAAATGCACCAATCGGGAGCACCTGCCCAAGGAATAGAGCGTTGAGAATAAGAATGAGTGAGAGAGAGAGAGCAATAGCACTGTAATGAACACTATTTTTGCATAACCTTTATACATGTAATTGACTCATATTTATAGGAACGGGTCTTTATATTCACATGTTGAACCCCTAGAGTTTGTAGGTATAATAAGGGCATTTTAGCCTGTACATTAATATCCCCATGAAGCCCATTGATGTGGTTAGCTGTTCAACTGTTAGGCCGGGTGGCCCTAAGGCCGACGACTAATTGACGAAAGTCCTTGTCGACTGCCCTTAGAGTTCGACCAGATGGATCAGCTAGATTCTTCTGGGGAGATCCCTCCCTTATTTGCCTAAGATGCACTATTTCCACTATGTAAGGACGAAACTGGACAGAAGAATGTGTAACCCTGGATCGCCCTTAGTAGGCTCACATGAGACCACATCACCTCTTCCATTGCCCATGAGATGTCTGTGAATTGTGCTGGTACATTTTTTATATACACATTCACACCATATAAATCAATTATTTTTATTACCAAAAGAATCCAAATCCCCATCAAATTAAAAAAAAAAAATCTGCAATCTTTCCTAATTGTATTTATTATGAAATAGGTTTTAAATGATGTAAGATTTCATAGATAATATCATCTGGATTGAACTTTTTGTTAACTTTATGCTTGTTAACTGTAATAAGCTTGGTTTAAGACTAATTACAAAAGAATTTACTAAACTTCAAATGTAAACCTCATGTACGTCAGATACTGCTTTAATACTAACTATAAATATAAGGTAGTAGAGAACCACAGGTTACTTTAGTGCCAAGAATGGGGATATCGAGCTTGCCTAACCTTGGGGATGCGTTCCTCCCGCTAGCCTTCCTTCCCCTCCTGCTCAAGGATGGCGTCAGCTGGATGCTGCTTCAGGTCACCGGCGACCATCAATCCGCCATGGGTTCGGCCTCCAGCATGCCGGTAGCTTCGACGAGGCATCAACGATGGAAGCCGAAGCAGGAAGGAGAAGAAGACGAATGGTGCTGCAGTGTTTGCTTGCAAGGTTTAGAAGGGGGAAGGGAAGAGGTGAGCCAAATAGTGGCTTGCNAACGAGGCATCAACGATGGAAGCCGAAGCAGGAAGGAGAAGAAGAAGAATGGTGCTGCAGTGTTTGCTTGCAAGGTTTAGAAGGGGGAAGGGAAGAGGTGAGCCAAATAGTGGCTTGCAGCCATTATTTCCACCGAGCTTGCCTTGACCAATGGCGTTTGGTAGGGTTGGGAAACACCTGCCCCCTCTGTAGGTCCACACTCCACTAGATGCCCTTATTTCAAATGACAGAAAGCTGGTTTTCATTTCCTGCAGCTTTTCGGATGCAGGAGTTTTTTTTTTTTCCTTTTTTTAAACTTCTACTGACTTCGTAGAGGTTGTTAAACCAGGGATATGTAGTTTTCTTCTATTCGGATATATAGATATATATAGTTTTCATGCTTGCAAGTTTTACCAAGCATTTTGGAATTTCTTCCAAGATTTAATGGTTAAGCACGATGATCAATGAAACTGCTAATATGAATTATGATGTCAAACANGTTTTTCATTTCCTGCAGCTTTTCGGATGCAGGAGTTTTTTTTTTTCCTTTTTTTTTAACTTCTACTGACTTCGTAGAGGTTGTTAAACCAGGGATATGTAGTTTTCTTCTATTCAGGTATATAGATATATTTAGTTTTCATGCTTGCGAGTTTTACCAATCATTTTGGAATTTCTTCCAAGATTTAATGGTTAAGCACGATGATCAACGAAACTGCTCATATGAATTATGATATCAAACATGTTAGAAATATATTGATTGTTTGCCTAGATAAAAATAGTAATATTAGAAGAATTGACAGCAATAATTTAAAAAGAAATAGTAATAAGAAAGAACAATTTGTCATCTAAACATTGTTTGTGCCTTTTTACCGGGATTCTGGTGGTGCGCTTCAGATATTGTGATTGGTCAGCAGAAGATAATTGACCACCGGTTTTATATATCGTTTTAATGTTAAGATTGCAGTTCAGAAACCTCTCGTTGTGCAGTCTCTACAAGGGTGTGCAAGAACTTACCGGGATCACAACCATTAGGGTTAGTAAGAGCTGCGTGAGCCAGGAAAGGAAGCTTTCTTAACGCTCTACCGCTTAACCCCTGGAACAAAAAAAAATCAAATCATGGTGAAAGAAGTGTTAGCGCCATTCAAGAAGATTCTGATTTTGAGGCGATCAGGCAAAAAGGATATTCACCTGGCAAGCTTCTGCAGCTTCGAGTAATCTTCTGAACAGTAACAGAGATTCACCAGGCTCCCCCATTTCTGAGGCATGAAGCTTCTCTTTTAGGGTTGAATAGTTTGGAAGCAAAAGATCCTCACGACCCTGAAGCAAAGCTTTTTTTGTGTTGCAATATATTTCAATTAAGTTCGACATATTTCTAGTGAATAAAAGGATGGAGAAAGAATACCTGAGAGAATCTGAGAATTCCAGTACGCAGAAGTTCTTGTAAACAGGACCTCAATATCTCGTATCGTGCTTGTAGAGTCGGGGGGCCAACATATGCCTTGATGTCTGCTCGATCAACAAAAGCAATATCTGCAATCTAAAGAAAGGTTAGCTTATATGCTCTGTAACTGGAATATGAACCCATCACAACAAACATCAGCTCATATATTACAGATGAATGGATCAAAATCTTGTTAAAATGTCTTCCACAGTATTATAGCAGTTGTACAACTTTTAGCAACAACATAAAGCTACCAAAAGGCATTAGAAAGCATAATATTTGAGGAAATAAAGGCTGCTATATGTCATATGCCTGTTCAACTTGACTTTAGTCTTCTTTCCCCAATCGATGAGTGAAGAGAAAAAGGTTTTACATAGCATACAAGATTATTTTATGATTGATTAAGATATAATTATTTATTAATATAAAAAATATTTAGTTCAACTTTTTTCATGAGGTTTACCCCCCTACTAATCAAACAACTCCCTCAATTTCCTCTACTTATTTTGCTCTGCCTGTGCACCTGGTTAGCAGCAAAGGAACCTACAATATAATAGTGTTTATCTGTGCGTATGGGTAGGAGTGTGTGCCATTCTGGGTAGGAGTGTGCCATTGGGAAAAAATTTGCGCACAATAGGCATAGGCAGGGCTGCGTACGATTTCTCGATATATCGAGGGTATAACGGGGTTATGTTCGCGGTGTAACCCCTTCATATAACCTTCTATAACTTACTTGTAACCTACTATATATGATAACAGTAACGTGGAACTTATTTGTAGGTTACAAGTAGGTTACATTGAGGTTACAAGGGGTTATAACACGGGTATAACCTCCTTATACCCTCCCTGTAACCTCGAAATTGCACGCAGCGCTACGTACATCTATCGTACGCAATTTTTTTTCCGTGCCATTGTGGGTGTGTTGCCAAGACCTCTTCAGTATTAAATCCTTGATCTCTCACCCCTAAATCAGGTGTCATTTTTTTTTAAAATAGAAGGCTTTATAAGGCAGCACAAATAGAATGAGAATTCCTTCCACTACTACATTTGAGAACTAAGGCATTTATATAAAAGGTGTCATACTGATATCAGAAAAATTATGCTAGGAAAATGTTTATTTCAAATCCATTAAAAAATAGGAAGATTTACATAAATACCATTCAATTCTTAATGTATTTACATGTATAATAATTAAACCTCAATTTTTACATATGCATGAAAGTGCATTTCACTATATAAAAGTTAAAATGATGGCAATTTTCATGTGATATGAAAGATTTGAGTGGCATAACTGTAAAAAGTAAATTTCAGCTGTTACATATGTACACATATAGGAATTGGATGTTATGTATCTAAATGTCCCTAAAAAATAATCTATAAGGGTATGGAAGACGAAGTTCGCCCATAGGATANCTGCATTTCACTATATAAAAGTTAAAATGATGGCAATTTTCATTTGATATGAAAGATTTGAGTGGCATAACTGTAAAAAGTAAATTTCAGTTGTTACATATTTACACATAAAGGAATTAGATGTTATGTATCTAAATGTCCCTAAAAAATAATCTATAAGGGTATGGAAGACGAAGTTCGCCCATAGGATACCTATTGCAGCGGTTATGTTTGATGTTGTCAGAATGATCACATTTGGCCAACATTTTAGTCTGTCCATCTGAGTTAGCAATGCATTCACAACCTGAAAAAATCCAAGAAGAAAAATTTAACTCTCGGGTCTTATTTCTCCTTTTATCAACAGTTAGTTGCTCTATCAACCCAAAAAAAAAAAAAGTATGATATAATTAGTAATAAACATGATTAGATGCACTGTGTTTCCATGAGAATACCCTAATGGAATCTGATGGTTCAGAACCAGACAATGCAGCCTGCCGTGCAGCAGCAAGACTCTCAACTTCATCTGTGAATTCCAGGGTTCAAAATATAAAAAAAGGTAAACAAAACTGTAAAATGATATTTTAAAGGCCTCATATAAAGACAAAAGTAACTATATCATGTNGGTAAACAAAACTGTAAAATGATATTTTAAAGGCCTCATATAAAGACAAAAGTAACTATATCATGTAAACATTAAAATAACACTACTTAGAGAATAACAAAAAAGTACAGTAGAAATTAACTTCACTAAAAGATTAGCAAAACTAGCAACAACTTTCTGGCCTGACTTCAGATACTATTGGTTTACATCAAATGGAGGGCATCTTCATTAAGGGAAAACAATTGAGCATGACTTCTAAGCATTTGAATGTCTTGGGCGGTGAAATAAACCAAATTTATCATGACTGCCTCCTAGAAGCAGCATTCCGTCTCATGAAATGTGCAAAGAGTACAAAAAAGCTATGCTTAAAGTTCCTCGTTTAGAACTATTGAAGGATTCATTATCATTTAATCAAATGAAGGTATGAAAAATATTAATATTTAAAAAGGAAAAAGCAGAAAGCGAGGTGTTTTGCCATTATTAGATGAGTTGTAAGACTCAAAGCAGATCAAGGCTTAACTCTCAAATAAACGAAAATCACAAACTAAGAAAATTAAAAAATAATTCATGAATATGAATATTTCGTAAATCATCAACAGATTTACTTTCTTCATTGTCAAAAACCAAAAAATCACATAATAAGGAAAAAAATCTCAATATTAAATATTAATCTGCAATGTAAGTGTGTAACTAGTTATAATGTGTATTTGAAGCAAAGAACAAAACTTGCTTGAACCATGATCGAACAAGGAACGAACATGATTCAAACATGCTCGAACATAAATTTTAATCTTATTTGAAACATGATTAAATATGACTTATTCGATCATGGTTTGAACATGGTTCATACAAGCTTCAGGTATGATTTAAATCATATTCAATCATGTTTCATTTACATAATATAACAACAATGAAGTATGCTTTAAACACGTGTTCTTAAAAGTCGTTCTATAATGCCTCAAATGTCGAAGGTGTAACTCTTGTTAAGGACAGTGAGAGAAAAGCCTTGTAGCATTTTTCAAGCGCATCATACCGGTGAGCCCAAAGTGCCGCAGGGCTCATGTGGGAGCTTGTAAAACCAACCCTCCTGCAGGGGGCCCTACCGCTCCTCTTTTCTTTTCTTACATCTTCTGGCCTCTTTTTCCCACCTTTCCTCTCCTCTCCTCCTAGACCTATACTAATTCCAAAACCTTCATAAAATAAAGATCTGATTTTTATTCCTTCTACTAATTTAAAGTTTTTCCTAATAGCCTAAAATCTTACTTGATTTTCCTTACTAATGAAATCCTGATTTTATTTTTATTCTCTTTTCTTAATTTAATTGTTTCCTAGGTTAGGTCAAGTCTTTTATAAATAGGAGTTGATGTCTCTAGGGTCAAGGGTTTTGATTTTGAAATCTGAATTCAGTTTTATCCAAGTATTTCCCTTCTCAAGGGTTGTATCTGACGAGCAGGAAGGTGCTCCGACTGTAACCCCATTCGAGGTGGTGTTTATCGTCTTTGTTCCGATCTCTCCCCGTAGTCCTGCAGCTTGGCAACATCCCAACACCTCCGACCATCCACACGGCAGCTTCCCTGTCTCCTACTACTCTCCCAGACGTGTCGCCAGTCCTCTACAACCCTCCCACCTGCAGATTACTGCAACCCTGCTGTTCTTCCAGCCCACACCGACAGCCCCTGCAACTAACCTGCAGGCCCTCGCAACACCTGCTGCCTCTCCCACAACAGGTCGTAGCCCCACTCAGGCTTCTTCGGCGCCTCCCACCTGTAGATTATTGCAGCCCTGCTACTCTCCCTGCCTACCGACAGCCCCTACAGCTTACCTGCAGGCCCTCGCAGCTCCTGCCACCTCCCACACAGCAGGTTGCAGCTTTTCTCCACCGCCGTCCGAGCCTCCGCCATTTGGCATTCATCGCAGCAGCCAATTCCACCTTTGACAACGTTCCTGCTTCTCTCTAGCTGCGATTCAACGTCGTTACTATCATTACCCTACTGTCCTACGTCTTCCAAAACAGCTCCGACCTCTCCAACTTTCACAACAGTCACCAATTCCACCTCCAACGACATTCCCGCTCCTCTCCAGCTGCGGTTCGGCTTTGTTGCTACTGCTAACCTTTGTTGCTACTGCTAACCTATATATATATAAGTATATTACTAATATAGTATATTAATATACTATTATTATTATTTTATTATATATTATAATTTNACCATTTGTCTAAGTAAATACATTATTTTCAATATACTTCAAACCAAATAAAAAATTATAAAATCTTATACATAATCTTTTACATTGCATTTCATTTTTAGAAGACCAAACAACCCCTAAATAATTTCTAACATCACTGAAAGTGCTTTTATAATTGCAAAATAATAATGTCCAAATGAAACCAAGTATAACTTTTCCCCTTTATCTTGTATTCCATATATATGATGAGTATTCTTATAACTATCCTTTACCTATTGGTTTTAAATTAAAATAGTCCATTTATTTGAGTTCTTTTTTTTGGGCCTAACTTCTAATTCAATTTGGGAGCACAGGCGCTAATACCCTTCATAGTATCTTCATTGATAATTAAAAACTATCAACTTAACAACTTTATTTATCTTAGTAATTTTATTGTATTCTCTATCTCAAGTTATCCTTTTTTTTTAAATCCTATCATTAACCTTCCCAATCCTTTTTCTTAAATCCTATCATTAACTTTCCCAATCAACAACAAATTAAAACATTTATTAATTTTGTTGGATCAATCCTTTTCATTTTTATTTCTTGCAAATATGAAGTATTCACTATTCTACTTGATTTGTCATCAACAAATTGTCATTTGACACAAATCTCGAAGCTATTAGCATGAATTCCAGAATATTTTCTGAGTAACAAAAATTCAAACTAAAACTAAAAATCATCAAACTCCGATTTTAGCAAATTTATAGTCAAACTGACTGGCTCGATGAGACAATCCCAATAACACAAAAATTAGCTCAATTCAAGTCAAATTAAACTCGCGTCAAGCCGTTAAATCACTTTTAGAAGTTATAGATGGCTAATTGGAGTTCAAATGAATTTCAAATCTGACAAGCTTATAGTGAAATCGAGTGTTTTGACATAACGAGCCTAACGCGCCTAAGATCACTCAATTTTGACATCATTTAGACACTTAAATAGTCACAAAATGTCGTTCGATTGGTGGAATTTCTTCGGGTCTTCCGATGGAGTGGTATAAATTACTTTTTTATTTGCAAGGACACTTCCGGACTCTATAAATAGAACCCTACCCACTTCATAAAAGGGTAGTTCAACCTTGAACTAGAGGAAGAGCTAAATTGGAGTTGGTAAGAAGGAAATGAATTTGGGCGCCATTACGGATCGAAGACCCTGCGAATGTTTCCGCTCTCGCAATCTCCGACCATCATTGACTGCTGCTCTCCAGCCATTGTTGACTACTGTCGTCCGCCACGTACTCGTTTCAATGGAGCCCCTCGTGGATTCACGATGTACGCTGCGAAAATAGCAGCACACTTTGCAAAATTAGACCAATGTTGCAAAGTCATGAGATGCCCTACATAGAAGTGCATAATCTTGAACAATGTGCAATGACACATCTCAAATACGGTGCACTGAAGTCCCGACAACTACTCCCAACTGCAACCGTACACGACCGTTGTACAATGAATCATTTTGCATACAATCATTGAACTTCAAGGAACTATATAAATCTTTCACGTCTGTGAAACAATGGCCTGAACATGCACTCATCAACTTATAAGAGATCGTTTTGACTAAGTTAGGCCCTATTATATTTTTCCCTTTTTTGGGGTTTCCACGTAAAAATTCTAATGTCTCTACCTGCCACTTCAGTTACTTGTGTGTGTGATGAACTTTCATTCAATATTTTGATGTTAAATAATTACTCTAGTGCTACAAATCTTCTAGCACACATCACCACTCATTTTTCTACTCATTGTGTACACAAATTTTCTATCTTGTTAAAAATTCACTCACGTTTTCTATTGGAAATCTAATATTAGTTTTAGAATTAATCAATCTTAGCCAAGTGTTCAAATTTATCAAATTTATATGTTGTGACATTTTATGTGATCTGCAGCATTTTACTTGTTTTTGGTAGCATGTTTACCTTACCGGAAACTTAACCTGAATGCACAAATTAAGCATTTACCAGGCACTGTTTTTTTTGTTTAATATTTTCTCTGTTTTTCTAACTGCTCGTGATACTTACTGGTGCAGTTCTCTGAAAATTTTACCATCGTATTATTTCATTATGACGGACGGACTAGCGAATGGGACGAATTTGAGTGGTCAAAACGAGCAATTCATGTAAGTGCAAAGAAGCAAACTAAATGGTAAGTCACGAACATGCAGATCTATTTCTACCTTTGTTATGGTTACAATGTTTCTAACTATAGTTAATCTAAATAAAGGTGGTTTGCTAAACGGTTTTTGCACCCTGACATAGTTGCCTGTTATGAATACATTTTTATCTGGGATGAAGATCTAGGAGTAGAGCATTTTAATGCTGAGGAGTAAGTTTTTTACCATTTATGCACATAAATGATTTCTAGTTAATGAGTTTGGAAAAATTAATGGTATATTTTCTAGGTACATTAAGCTGGTCAGGAAATATGGCTTGGAAATCTCACAACCTGGTTTGGATCCAAACAGTGGGTTCGCATGGCAAATGACTAGAAGGATGAGTGATCGTGAAGTTCACAAGTGAGTGCTTGATTACATTAAATAAATGGGGCATTTACAGGCAAAAGTCCCAATTCTTATGTATTTACACATCTAACACCTGAACATTTATATTTACATGCATTCCACTCAAATTTTTATCATCAAATAAAAAATAGCACCAACACTATTTTCTTAAAATTGAAATACATCTTTCCATATATAGGTTTATGACACCAACGTTTTATAAATGTAATGTCACATAAAAATTGTGTGGTATTTATGTAAATTTTCCTAAATAAAAATGCCTTCAATTTTCTACCTGGTTGCTTTCATTTTCAGCAAAAGTTCTACACATCTTTATATATATAACAATCTTATAAAATTTGACTGCGAACAGGGAAACAGAGGAGAGACCTGGTTGGTGCACTGATCCCCACCTGCCTCCATGTGCTGCGTATGATTCATACGTTTCTTGTTATCATTAGTTTGGAGCTAATGCAAATTTGAATGTTTTAGTCCCACCTTTCTTTTTTATGATTTCTCAACTTAATTTCAGATTTGTTGAGATAATGGCGCCTGTCTTCTCACGAAATGCATGGAGATGTGCATGGCATATGATTCAGGTGAGACGATGTACAAATTTCTCAAATGGCGCAAACAAAGTTCAGATTTATATTTCTGTCCTTTTGATGTTGTAGAATGATCTGGTTCATGGATGGGGCCTTGATCTTGCGCTGAGAAAATGTGTGGAGGTACCTATTCATTATATGCATTGAATAATCATATTCAGTTATTAAAATCTAAATTTTCTGCTTACCATGAACCAGCCTGCACATGAGAAAATAGGAGTTGTAGATTCTCAATGGATTGTTCATCAAGTTGTTCCTTCACTTGGTAATCAGGTAAAGTGAACTTTTATGTAATACGTATAAATTTTGTAACTATAAATTAAGCTGATTGTATGACTTATCTTTACGGTATTCATCAGGGAATGGCAGAAAATGGAAATGCTCCATGGGTTGGGGTATGGAACTGCAAATTCATTAATCTCCCATTCTTGTATTTCAGTTTATTAACCCTGGTTTTCGTCAACCAGAGTCATCATTCCTGTCATTTTCATATTATAAAGAATAGTGACTATTGTTTTGTAAAAGGAAATTCATTCTTCATGAATATACGTGGTGGCAGGTGAGAGAGAGGTGCCGAAACGAGTGGGGGATCTTTCAAACTCGATTAGCCAACGCTGAGAAGTCGTATTACATAAAGATGGGGATTACTCCCCCAAATGATACACATGCTTAGATTATATGAGTATATTTTCATAGATTAATGCCCTCCCTCACCTTGTGGTCCCATTCCAAATATGAGCATATTGTTGGTTCCATAGTTCAAATATGGAGTTAGACCACAAACAATTTTGTGTGGGTTTGGGTTATTTCATTGTGTTGAGTAATTTTGATATAAGTAATCTGATTGGTAATTTTGTTTTATTTGGGGAGCTCATCATAGTACCTCGCAGATTTGATCAGTATTTGTCGCAATGGGCTGCTCTAATTTCATATTTTTCACTGCATCACACTAATTTTGAGCCAAAGAATTGCTTTCATGGTCCAGCTGGCAGGTACAGATCTTAGACTTCAAATTCTAATGCATAAACTCTATTCCTCTTAAAGCAATGCTGTGTTATAATTTTAATTTATGTGCAAATGCTATGCATTAATGGCATAAATTATAGTCCATGATGTTTAATTATGATTAATGATAGTACTTGCTTGTGATTATTTAAAGATCACTGATCTTTCTTGCTTAAGATTACGTGTAAGTGATATCTTGCTTTTGATGGATCTATAATGTTGGCTAACCAAAAACGATTCTAGGGTTGTATTTGGCCACATCCCGGATCAAATTGTTGATGGAGGAGCGTGCTCAATGGAATAATGGAATAAATCCTTCAAATTTGTTGCAAATGCGATTTTAATAAATCGGCATTTACGTTCAAAAAAGGTAGGATCGTGCGAATATTTCATACGTATAACTTGAATGTTACATTCTTAATATTTGGGTGAATTTCCGTTAAATTCATGCCTAAATCTTATTTTTAGAAAAATGTTCCTAATTCCTTCAAAGCATTAGAGGCCTATTTGTATATAGCGACGTGATGATGTGACGCTCTATGGTTGCTATATATCATCGGCAGATGATGTGACGCCCTATGGTTGGCTGTCTGATATTTGTTCAAGATGAAGGCCTTCAAAAGAATCAACTCAAAATTCCATATATTCACCAAACATTCTAAAGATTTACATTTTTTTTTTTAATTCCGTTGCAGGATGGGAATAATATAGTTGAACAAATATAGTTGAACGCAATTTCCAAAAGTCCTTGGGTAGAATAATATAATTTAGCCCAACATCTTCCCTCAGCACAAATGGAACCGCCAATAACCTTGATATGTTGGGGGCATTTACATGCATCACACAATTATTATCTATTTATGTATCTAACACCCAAAGTTTCATGTTTGCTTACATACCACTCAAATCCAAATCTTAAGCATTATATAAAAAATAATAATATACATTTAACACCCAATTGGTATAAGTATGAATATAAATATAAGCTTTAAGGGGTTACTCATGTAAATAAAAAAAAAATGTGGTATGTATGTAACCTTCCCTAATATATCATGTTACCACAAGAACAAAGATTCAATGGCTGTTCTAAGAGGTTTTGTACAAATGGCAATTTACCCTGAAAATCTGTCCTCTTTCTTGTTTTGACATACACGTAACTTGAAACAATAATCTTAATTAGAGCTGATCATATCAAGATAAGACCGGCAGGCTGGCCTTGCATTAAACCTATTGGGCCAAGTTTAACACAAATCAGCCTTGATGAGCCTAGGCTGTCATGATTAATTTAAAAAGAATGTTGTCATTTTATATTTGTCATGCCAAGTTGAAGAATACGACATTGCATCTCTATATATATATATATATTCTTTGGTAATTTTGTCTTTTCTCTTCTATTGATTTAGATGTCAGAAACCTACGAATATTTCATATTTTAAAAGTCAATAATTACGATGTTCTATATGCGATAATAAATATTAGAATGTTATGTATATAAATACGAAAGTTAAGGTGTCAGATCTTTATTACATAAGAATTGTGTGGTATGTATGTAAATGCTCTGAACAAGTTAATAATATGATTTTATAGCGGTGTGGTTCGTGTTAAAAACCTTATGAAGGGATTGCGAGAATATATAAAATGAAATTTGTATTATATGTTTTCTACATAAATTAAAATTAAATTGTACAGAACCAAATACTTTTACATAAAATCCCATCTACCATCTGTAGTTGCTCTCATTTCCTTAATATCTAAGCTAAATATCACTAGGAGTCTGATTCACCGGACATAATAATTTTCCCGAGCAATCCGAACTCATTTCTTCATCCTATATTATCCGGTATGAAATTCTTATATAAGCTCTGATTAGGAAGGGATCATTATTGCAATGATGATAATTTCATCAATTTAATATACTAAAGTCTAAATCAAAATGATTAACTTGAACATTTTGGATATGATTTTAAATCAAATTTCTAATTGATTTATTCCTTAACGATTGGCTCCCAATTGAATCAATCCCATCTGATTTATAAAATCATTAAAATATCAAGTCAATTTAAGAAAAAAGAAGAAACCCATCAATATCCTAGATTTAATTTGATTTTTTTAGATTTTTTGTTTATATGCACATTTTGTCACGTTACTCGCCAACTTGAAGCCCATTGAACAAAAAAATAAATATAAAAAGGCCACTAACAACAGCACGATATCTTATACTACCGCATGACACCAAATAAAATCTTTATTATAAGGGCCCAAGACATTTACTAACCGTTTTATTAGCGTACCAAAACCAAACAGGGCCCACAACAACCAGCCCACTGGTGCAACTAGAGGCGAGAAAGCGCTTTCGAAATTCGGAGACCGCGTCGTCGAGTTCGGACATGGCCCACCACTAGCAGAACTAGTGGTGCGACTGCCGCCACCTCACGCAACTCTCTCACACCTGTCGGCTGCCGACGCGNTCATTTGAGGAAATAAAAGCTGCTATATTTCATATGCCTGTTCAGCTTGACTTTAGTCTTCTTTACCCAATCGATGAGCGAAGAGAAAAACGTTTTACATACCATACAAGATTATTTTATGATTGATTAAGATATAATTATTTATTAATATAAAAAATAATTTAGTTCAACTTTTGTCATGAGGTTTATCCCCCTACTAATCAAACAACTCCCTCAATTTCCTCTACTTATTTTTGCTCTGCCTGTGCACCTGGTTAGCAGCAAAGGAACCTACAATATAATAGTGTTTATCTGTGCATATGGGTAGGAGTGCGTGCCATTGTGGGTAGGAGTGTGTGCCATTGGGAAAAAAATTGCGTACGATAGGCGTAGGCAGCGCTGCGTACGATTTCTCGGTATATCGAGGGTATAACGGGATTATATCTGCGGTATAACCCCTTCTGACCTCCATATAACCTTCTGTAACTTACTTGTAACATACTATATATGATAACAGAAGCGCAAAACTTATTTATAGGTTACAAGTAAGTTACATAAAGGTTACAAGGGGTTATAACACGGGTATAACTCCCTTATACCCTCCCTGTAATCTCGAAATCGCACGCAGCGCTGCATACATCTATCGTACTCAATTTTTTTCCGTGTCATTGTGGATGTGTTGCCACGACCTCTTCAGTATTAAATCCTTGATCTCTCACCCCTACATCAGGTGTCTTTTTTTTTTTTTAATAGAAGGCTTTATAAGGCAGCACAAATAGAACGAGAATTCCTTCCACTACTACATTTGAGAACTAAGGCATTTATATAAAAGGTGTCATACTGATATCAGAAAAATTATACTAGGAAAATGTTTATTTCAAATCCATTAAAAAATAGGAAGATTTGCATACATACCATTCAATTCTTAATGTATTTACATGTATAATAATTAAACCTCAATTTTTACATATGCATGAAAGTGCATTTCACTATATAAAAGTTAAAATGATGGTAATTTTCATGTGATATGAAAGATTTGAGTGGCATAACTGTAAAAAGTAAGTTTCAGCTGTTACATACGTACACATATAAAAATTGGATGGTATGTATCTAAATGTCCCTAAAAAATAATCTATCGGGGTATGGAAGACAAAGTTCGCCCATAGGATACCTATTGCAGCGGTTATGTTTGATGTTGTCAGAATGATCACATTTGGCCAACATTTTAGTCTGTCCATCTGAGTTAGCAATGCATTCACAACCTGAAAACATCCAAGAAGAAAAATTTAACTCTCGGGTCTAATTTCTCCTTTTATCAACAGTTAGTTACTCTATCAACCAAAAAAAAAAAAGTATGATATAATTAGTATTAAACATGATTAGATGCACTGTGTTTCATGAGAATACCCTAATGGAATCTGATGGTTCAGAACCAGACAATGCAGCCTGCCTTGCAGCAGCAAGACTCTCAACTTCATCTGTGAATGCCACGGTTCAAAATATAAAAAAGGTAAACAAAACTGTAAAATGACATTTTAAAGGCTTCATATAAAGACAAAAGTAACCATATCATGTAAACATTAAAATAACAAAAAACAAAAAAGTAAAGTAGAAATTAACTTCACTAAAAGATTAGCAAAACTAGCAACAACTTTCTGGGCTGACTTCAGATACTATTGGTTTACATCAAATGGAGGGCATCTTCATTAAGGGAAAACAATTGAGCACGACTTCTAAGCATTTGAATGTCTTGGGCGGTGAAATAAACCAAATTTATCATGACTGCCTCCTAGAAGCAGCATTCCGTCTCATGAAATGTGCAAAGAGTACAAAAAAGCTATGCTTAAAGTTCCTCGTTTAGAACTATTGAAGGATTCATTATCATTTAATCAAATGAAGGTATGAAAAATATTAATATTTAAAAAGGAAAAAGCAGAAAGCGAGGTGTTTTGCCATTATTAGATGAGTTGTAAGACTCAAAGCAGATCAAGGCTTAACTCTCAAATAAACGAAAATCACAAACTAA
>JXCR01130599.1:165707-180991 GCA_002079205.1 Phalaenopsis hybrid cultivar
GGCGAGTTCTATACGTTCGGGTGACCAAGTAGCCTTCGTGGTCCCTCGAGAATAAATATAACTGAGCCTAGTCCCATACGAGTGCTTGCGGTCCCCCTTGTTCGGGTTTCGAATTTTTGGTGGACGAGATATTCGTGTTACTTTTCTTTTCTTTCGGGATTTCCCCCAGGAGTTTTGAGGATTTTTCTTCTACTTGAGCTCTTTCGTTGATTTTCTCGAGTTCCTCCACTTTTCTTCGGGTTTCATGAACGACATTTCTTTCGGGATTTACTTTTTGAGATGCATTTAGGTTTGTTATGCTTAAGGGACAGCAGATTTTACAGGCATACAGGTTTGCTTTACATTTTACAGTACTTAATTTTCCTGCTTCTACCCGCTACTACTCTTCTTATACAGCATGTTACACTTGTCCTGTTTCTACCTGCTACTACTTTTCTTATACAGCATGTTACACTTGTCCTGCTTCTACCTGCTACTGCTCTTCTTATACAGCANGCACAGGTGCACTCGTCACTGTCGGCCGTTTTATCCTTCGAATGATTCGTTTGAATTTGGATTTAATTTAGGTAGATGAGGTATGATTATAGTTTTAGAAAATAATGTTTAATTTTGAAAAGTGAGACCGAGCGAACCTCACACATATGATAGTTTAAGAGGCCGAGCGTGATAAATTCCGAAGGATATGCATACAACTTGTAGGCAGGCTTAGCCACCTAGACTAAAAGACTTGTGACATTCGTTTGGTCCGCGAAAACCTTTTTATAAGCCGACAAGTTCCCCTATTTAATACGGGAGATTAAATAGGGTTTATTTTAAGCTATGTTCTTAAGTTTCCTATAGAGACAAACCCCTATAGTTAATTACATCTTAAATGACTGAAATTACTTAAGAAGACTTGATTAAGATCAGTGGTTTTGTTTTCAAGATTGCAAAGTTTAGGTTTCCAAGGATAAAATATGAGGAAATCAAAAAGGGGAAGACTCAAAATACGAACAATTATTTTCAGGAGTTAACAGAGTGAAAGGTAGGGGATGACACAGATCAAGGGAGAACCCCGATGACTTCCCAACTATCCAACTATTGGACCTTAACTCTAAAGAGATATCCTACACCTCGTCGTCGTGGTCTCGATAGGCGACCTCCGTCTGCTTGCTTCCACACTCCGCTTCTTGGAAAGACTACTCTAAGCTCCTTAGCAGATGGATTATAAGTTCAGTGTTGTGGTGTGTATAAATGTACAATTATTGAGTCAATGGCTCGCTACAAGGTACCTCATAAACTAGGTGTCCTATTGGCCTCTAACATAAAAGTCTTCTGCAAGTCTGTAGAAACAACATGAGTTATGAAAGGGAACATGTGACGAGGCACAGTAAACAGTAAAAAGTAAACAGGAATATTGCATGCATGGACTATGTGTATATGCAGTAAAGTGTGCAAAGACAAAAGTAAACGTTGTAAACGTAAAAAAAACTTGTATACCTGACGGGTTGGCGGCTCATGAAAAAGACTCGGAAAAAACGGCATAAGATCTACAGTAATTCGAGAAAGAAAACCGTCGAAAACACGAAGAAAATCCGAAGAAAAGAAATCACAAGTGCTTTACAAAGATTTCGAGAAAGCCATAGGAAAACACATAAAAAATCCGATTTCAATAAAACCATAGAAAATCACATATAAAATCCAAAGTGGAACACTTTTCTTAACATTTGTTACTTTTCTTGATGCATTTGTTACTTTTCTTAACATATTTGAGTTTACTAAATTTTGGTTCTTCAACATTCACTCAAAATCAAATCTTTAATCGTAACAAATTCAAACCAAGTGGAACACTAGTTTCGTGAACAAAATCAAATCAAGCCTGAGCAAGAGAATTTTGACCACCACCAAAAAGAGCTAAACATGACAAATTATTTTGATTATTCAAAGAAGATGAAACACAAGCCAACTTTCCCATTTTTAAGGAATAAGATAAACAGGTATGCACTTACCTATTAAGATGAAGACGAGAGTATTCTCTTCCTCCACCATATCTTGAATCTTTTGGAAGAGTTTTGCAACCTGGAAACAACATGAATTAATAAGTTATTACTGATTGCACCAGATTTGAGACATTTATATAAGGTAGTGTTTATGTTCTCTGNTGCCATTGGGAAAAAATTTGCGCACAATAGGCATAGGCAGGGCTGCGTACGATTTCTCGGTATACCGAGGGTATAACGGGGTTATATTCGCGGTGTAACCCCTTCATATAACCTTCTATAACTTACTTGTAACCTACTATATATGATAACAGAAACGTGGAACTTATTTGTATGTTACAAATAGGTTACATAGAGGTTATAAGGGGTTATAACACGGGTATAACCCCCTTATACCCTCCCTGTAACCTCGAAATTGCACGCAGCGCTACGTACATCTATCGTACGCAATTTTTTTTCCGTGCCATTGTGGGTGTGTTGCCAAGACCTCTTCAGTATTAAATCCTTGATCTCTCACCCCTAAATCAGGTGTCATTTTTTTTTAAAATAGAAGGCTTTATAAGGCAGCACAAATAGAATGAGAATTCCTTCCACTACTACATTTGAGAACTAAGGCATTTATATAAAAGGTGTCATACTGATATCAGAAAAATTATGCTAGGAAAATGTTTATTTCAAATCCATTAAAAAATAGGAAGATTTACATAAATACCATTCAATTCTTAATGTATTTACATGTATAATAATTAAACCTCAATTTTTACATATGCATGAAACTGCATTTCACTATATAAAAGTTAAAATGATGGCAATTTTCATTTGATATGAAAGATTTGAGTGGCATAACTGTAAAAAGTAAATTTCAGTTGTTACATATTTACACATAAAGGAATTAGATGTTATGTATCTAAATGTCCCTAAAAAATAATCTATAAGGGTATGGAAGACGAAGTTCGCCCATAGGATACCTATTGCAGCGGTTATGTTTGATGTTGTCAGAATGATCACATTTGGCCAACATTTTAGTCTGTCCATCTGAGTTAGCAATGCATTCACAACCTGAAAAAATCCAAGAAGAAAAATTTAACTCTCGGGTCTTATTTCTCCTTTTATCAACAGTTAGTTGCTCTATCAACCCAAAAAAAAAAAAAGTATGATATAATTAGTAATAAACATGATTAGATGCACTGTGTTTCCATGAGAATACCCTAATGGAATCTGATGGTTCAGAACCAGACAATGCAGCCTGCCGTGCAGCAGCAAGACTCTCAACTTCATCTGTGAATTCCAGGGTTCAAAATATAAAAAAAGGTAAACAAAACTGTAAAATGATATTTTAAAGGCCTCATATAAAGACAAAAGTAACTATATCATGTAAACATTAAAATAACACTACTTAGAGAATAAAAAAAAAGGACAGTAGAAATTAACTTCACTAAAAGATTAGCAAAACTAGCAACAACTTTCTGGCCTGACTTCAGATACTATTGGTTTACATCAAATGGAGGGCATCTTCATTAAAGGAAAACAATTGAGCACGACTTCTAAGCATTTGAATGTCTTGGGCGGTGACATAAACCAAATTTATCATGACTGCCTCCTAGAAGCAGCATTCCGTCTCATGAAATGTGAAAAGAGTACAAAAAAGCTATGCTTAAAGTTCCTCGTTTAGAACTATTGAAGGATTCATTATCATTTAATCAAATGAAGGTATGAAAAATACTAATATTTAAAAAGTAAAAAGCAGAAAGCGAGGTGTTTTGCCATTATTAGATGAGTTGTAAGACTCAAAGCAGATCAAGGCTTAACTCTCAAATAAACGAAAATCACAAACTAATAAAATTAAAAAATAATTCATGAATATGAATATTTCATAAATCATCAACAGATTAACTTTCTTCATTGTCAAAAACCAAAAAATCACATAATAAGGAAAAAAATCTCAATATTAAATATTAATCTGCAATGTAAGTGTGTAACTAGTTATAATGTGTATTTGAAGCAAAGAACAAAACTTGCTTAAACCATGATCGAACAAGGAACGAACATGATTCAAACATGCTCGAACATAAATTTTAATCTTATTTGAAACATTATTAAATATGACTTATTTGATCGTGGTTTGAACATGGTTCATACAAGCTTCAGGTATGATTCAAATCATGTTCAATCATGTTTCATAAACATAATATAACAACAATGAAGTATGCTTTAAACACGTGTTCTTAAAAATCGTTCTATAATGCCTCAAATGTCTAAGGTGTTAAGTATTGTTAAGGACAGTGAGAGAAAAGCCTTGTAGCATTTTTCATGCGCATCATACCGGTGAGCCCAAAGTGACGCAGGGCTCATGTGGGAGCTTGTAAAACCAACCCTCCTGGAGGGGGCCCTACCGCTCCTCTTTTCTTTTCTTTCATCTTCTTCTTGCCTCTTTTTCCCCCTTTTCCTATCCTCTCCTCCTAGACCTATACTAATTCCAAAACCTTCCTAAAATAAAGATCTGATTTTTATTCCTTCTACTAATTTAAAGTTTTTCCTAATAGCCTAAAATCTTACTTGATTTTCCTTACTTAATAATGAAATCCTCATTTTATTTTTATTCTCTTTTCTTAGGGTCTGTTTGGCGCAGCTGCAGCTTCTCAGCTTTTCAGCTACAGCTGCGCTGCCTTAGAAAACTGCTGCGGGGAAGCGGGTTGTCTGTTTGGTGCAACTGTGTGAAAACAGCTGTGGGACAGCTGTTTCTGAAGAAATGACCAAACTGCCCCTGTTTGGTAAAACTGTTTAAAAAATTTATGTATATATGTAAAAAATTTAAATATGTAATTGCAAATCGTATTTGTAATAAATATATTTTATTGAAAAAGGTAGTTAAACAATAAAGACATCTCGAGTTCGCTATATAAATATTAAGGCCAATCACTATTAATCAGGCTGAGCATTGTAACACAAATCATGATTTGAACTAGTTCAGTTTCAACCACAGCATAATTATGAAAATTAATTTGTCAACACTAGCAATACCCTTTCAAAGTAGTTCAAACATCATTGGGTCATAAAACAATCTACAACATCACATTTAAAATGTCATAAATGCTTTAGAAAGGCAACTCGATGAAAACCAAAGTTGTCAAATGTGAAAACATGTAAAACTGAGCCAGAGTGCTTCCAACGACATCGAGACTGCTAGAACAATGTTGATCATAAAATTGACTATGCTGCCATTCCGACAGGATTGAATTTTACTTCACCATTTCCAAACCTTGAAACTGATTCTGTAATAATAGCCAAGCATTTTTAAAGTCTTCGTTGCAGCAATCTTACATAATAATGTTTCATGCAATGATTGTTGAGTGAAGAAGAGTGCCTAGGAATTCCTCTTTCTATTTTCCTTCAATCTTGCTTCATCTTAAGCAAGATCTGCATATAAATTTTCAATCGTCTCAAAGTTCTTCGAACATAAATAAGGTATTCATATTAATACTCTAAAACTCATAACTTTTCAGAATGAATTTCCCCAAAGATAGATCGTTGCTTCCTACCGTCTCATCCCATGAATGTCCATAGAATTTTACATATATACCACCCAATTCTTAAATATTTACATGTTTAATTTCTAACTTCATTATTATCCAAATCTCATATACCACACCAAATGTCTTACCCTGTCAGCATAAAGTTCACTTTTCATATAAAGTTGCACGCATGTAAAGAATTGAAGTTTTAGAGTATTAATGCTTATATGCACATTTAAATACCACAAATTATAGGCATTCTCAATTGTAAAAACATTCTTCCAATCAATTTTGAGCAGTAGTTTCCGTGACAATACTTAAAATAACCTAGATCATGTTCACAAGTAATTTCATATAATATTCTGTAAGTTTAATGAATTTCAGCCTATGTGATCAAAGCTACATCAAATGTGAATGCTGGAACTGAATGGACTTCCATTATTTTTGAAACATTGGTATCAAAACTAAATGTTAATACTGGCCTACCAATTTTTTAAGGCTACATAAGCTTTTGCATCATCAAGAGGGAATTCTGGATGAAAATACAATTTCATTAGTTCCAACAGATTTCATAGGAGATAAATGGTAAAGCAAATGCCATCACACAATTCTGCCACCTAACCTTCGAGAAATCTCCAAATTTCAAGTTCCAAATACTACGAAAGTTTACTATTTATTATGCAAAAAAAGCATATCCTCTCCACTATCAAGCATCATCTGTTAAAAAATTAACAGATCGATACCTGCATAATAAGCATTATACAATTCAGCCTTCAGCAAAATAAAATAGTTCATATTAGTAAATCTGAGAAATTATGTGCATTCCTATAGAGACCCTAGGTTATTTTGAAAAAAAAAAATAGTTAAAGATACCTCGACTTAATGTTTTGTAAGAATTGGCCTCATAGTTGTTAATTTTATTTTTCTACCTATAAGTAAATTAAAGCAATCATGAGAAGAAAAGCAGGTAAATCTTGCAAACCCCAATTTTGCAAAAAAGAATGATATGCCATTTCAACGATGCCCTTCCGAGATTAACAATCCAATTTTCCAATGAAGATCACGATAAAAATCAGATGAGACAAAATTCTCATTCATGAGTCGAGTCTTAATTATTGCTATTAATTATTGCTATGAAGAACTTCAATTAAGGAAGCATAGATGCATTGATTAAGCAAAGAACACAACTGCCAGATCAAATCCTCACAAAAAACTGAAATCTCTAATGAGAAATTAAGAGATTTCACAAAATTTAATAGAGAAAGTAAAAAGCCCCAACAATTTATCCATAATAAAAAAGAAAACTCTCTAAATCAGAGAAATTAATATATCATTTTAGACAAGTCACCTGATCCCTAATAACTCTCCACCCTTCCGCTTCCTGATTTGTTTTCCTTACCAAAAATTGATAATTCCACGCAAAGAAGAAGAAGGCAAAAGGCAGCCGCGACGTCCTCGATACCACGTTATGGCGGAAATGTTAACCCTTTTCAAGCTCTCAAGGATAGAAGAGATGGGGGAAAGGAGTTTAAAGAAATAAGCCGAAGACGACTCCTTCCACCTCGTAATGATAGCGCTTCTTTTATTCTCCATCGACTGAGAGGCATAGTTTCTGGTGAAGGAGGACTCCTTCGGAACTCTCCGGTTTCTGCTCGTCGCTTTTCTGCTTTCTGGCTTCGCCGAACGAGATGCGGAATCGAGGGCACCAGGGTAAAACGCCGAAGGAGNCATAGTTTCTGGTGAAGGAGGACTCCTTCGGAACTCTCCGGTTTCTGCTCATCGCTTTTCTGCTTTCTGGCTTCGCCGAACGAGATGCGGAATCGAGGGCACCAGGGTAAAACGCCGAAGGAGAAAAGGCGGGGCCGCGGGAGGGAAGCGAGGCCGTGGGGTCAATCCCGCGGCCCACTTTTCGTTCAGATTCGCGGTCGCCGTAGATGAAACGCCGCGCCAAACAATCTTCTTCGGCGGCCTCCCGCCGCACCGCGAGGATAAAGCCGCGCCAAACGGACCCTTAATTTAAATGTTTCCTAGATGGGGTCAAGTCTTTTATAAATAAGAGTTGATTTCTCTAGGGTCAAGGGTTTTGATTTTGAAATCTAATTCAGTTTTATCTAAGTATTTCCCCTCTCAAGGGTTGTATCTGACGATGAGGAAGGTGTTTCGACTGTAACCCCGTTCGAGGTGGTGTTTATCTTCTTCGGTTCGATCTCTCCCCATAGTCCTGCAGCTCGGCAACATCCCAACACCTCCGACCATCCACACGACAGCTTCCCTGCCTCCTACTACTCTCCCAAACGTGTCTCCAGTCCTCTACAGTCCTCCCACCTGCAGATTACTGCAACCCTGCTGTTCTTCCTGCCCACACCGACAGCCCCTACAACTTACCTGCAGGCCCTCGCAACACCTGCTGCCTCTCCCACAACAGGTCGCAGCCCCACTCAGGCTTCTTCGGCGCCTCCCACCTGCAGATTATTGCAGCACTGCTACTCTCCCTGCCCACCGACAGCCCCTACAGCTTACCTGCAGGCCCTCGCAGCTCCTGCCACCTACCACACAGCAGGTCGCAGCCTTTCTTCACCGTCGTCCGGGCCTCCGCCATTTGGCATTCATCGCAGCAGCCAATTCTACCTCTAACAACGTTCCTGCTTCTCTCCAGCTGCGGTTCAACGTCGTTACTATCATTACCCTACTGTCCTACGTCTTCCACAACAGCTCCCACCTCTCCAACCTTCACAACAGTCACCAATTCCACCTCCGACGACATTTCTACTCCTCTCCAGCTACAGTTCGGCGTTGTTGCTACTGCTAGCCTATTGTCCCACTTCTTCCATAGCAGCTCGACATCTCTCCGACTTTCACCGTAGTCGCCGCTCCAAGCCCCATCTCTCTGGACTCCCTCCTCGTCGAACTTGTTATGTTTTGATNTGACATTTCCGCTCCTCTCCAGCTGCAGTTCGGCGTTGTTGCTACTGCTAGCCTATTGTCCCGCTTCTTCCATAGCAGCTCGACATCTCTCCGGCTTTCACCGTAGTCGCCGCTCCAAGCCCCATCTCTCTGGACTCCCTCCTCGTCGAACTTGTTATGTTTTGATTTGTTGAGTCTTTGTTTGTAATGTTATAATTTGTGTTTTGATTTATGTATTGTCTTTCCTTTTCTTTGGAGTTGTCATTGTAACCTGCCTTTTAAGTTATTAATAAATTTGTGTCTCGCGTCGTGGCTTGGGTTAACTCCAATATCATTTGGTATCAGAGCTAGTCCAACCCTAGTCTTATCCTAGGGTTCCCTAGCATCTGCACTCCTACCCAAACCGATTTTTATCCAAGGCGAGGTTACCCTCGATCATGACCTAGAAAGTTGACATGAAGACTGAAACGAAATTCTCAATTCGTTNCCTCTTCCTTCTCTCTTTTCTTTCTTGTGTTGATTTCCTCCATCTCTTTTTCTCCTCTTCATCATTCTCTTCTTTCCCTCTTTCTTTCCCTCCACTCTCCTTAACATCTTCCCCAAACCATCAGCTATGCCCCCTAGAAGAAACATACCGAACCACACCCAGGATGTGCTACAACGTGAAATCAGTCGTCTACAACAACAATTGACAGCGTCAGATAAAGGAACCCAAGGCGAGGTTACCCTCGATCATGACCTAGAAAGTTGACATGAAGACTGAAACGAAATTCTCAATTCATTCCACCGCGAAGATGCGTGGGACGAAGAATACCATCCACACAGTTTTAACATTCAATACCAGAGAGACCAAGAGAAGAACCTTGAGACCACCGGGACTTCGACATTAAAATAGATCTCCCTGAATTTGATGGCAGTATGAATCCAGATGAATTCCTTGACTGACTATGAGCAGTCGAATGAACTTTCAAATACAAGGAGATACCTGAAGATAAGCAGGTCAAACTAGCAGCTATTAAATTAAAAAAGCATGCCTTGTTTTGGTGGGACAACCTACAACGTCAGCGAATGAGTGACAACATCAACAAAAGCATGAAGTGGGACAAAAAGTAGAAAGCACTACTGCGAATGCCTGCCACCACACTACCGCCAAGATATATTCCTGAAGCTCCACAACCTACAGCAGAGAGAGATGTCCGTAGAGAAATTACAACCAAAGTCAAATTGTTACAAATAAAGTGCGACTTGGTCGAACAAGAAGAGCATACCATCGCACGCTACCTCGAAGGCCTGAAACCCGCCATTAGCAATGTAATTCAACTACAACCCTCTTGGTTGCTAAGTGACGTTCAAATCTTAGCCCTGAAAGTTGAAAGGCGATAGAAGTAGGCCACATCGTAGTCTTCCTTCCGGCAGCAATCCTCATACAAGCCAACCTCAACAATTACACCTACCGGCAAAAGCACACCAGGAACGGGGAAACCAACACCCTGGAATGCAAAAACAGATCCAAGAAGCAAGAAGCACCAAAAAGGTAGCGCATCGATGCCAATGTTAGCCAAAAAGTGTTTTAGATGCCATGGTTTAGGCCACATCGCCTCTAGCTGTCCCACAGGCCAAATTGTCTCTTTTACAGATCAAGGTGTCATTGAGGAAAGCGAGGAAGAAGAAACAAAATAAAATACTGAAGAAGCACTTCAACTCCCAGAGGATGAAGGCAAGTTACTAGTCATACGACGAGTCTTACAATCAGAACCAACATAAGATCAATCATGGCTACAATATAGCATCTTTCGCACAAAGTGTACAGTTAAAGGAAAAGTTTACAACCTGATAATTGACAGTGACAGTTGTAAAAATGTTGTATCGACACTAAAGGTGATAAAGTTAGAATTACTCACATAAAAACATCCCCAACCATATTCCCTCACTTAGCTAAAAAAGGGAATGAAATCTACGTGGATCAACAATGCCTTGTTAAGTTCTTGAAAGGAAACTAATTAAAGGAACAAGTATATTGTGACGTTGTTCCCATGGACGCATGTCATATTCTACTGAGATAACCTTGGCAATACAACCACAAAGCTCAACATGACGGGTTAAAAACACATATTCATCATATTAGTACCAAAAAAAGACGCTAGAGGGGTAAACGACACCAATAAAACAATCATTCCAAGAGCCACGTTCATGCAATCAGTTCGAGAAGTACCGATGGCACTAGCCCTAGTTCTATTTGAGGGGTCCAAGGAAGAAAATTTTATACCAGCACGCCTACAACCTCTACTACAGGACTTCAAGGACGTCATGACAGACAGTCTATCAGAGAGACTACTACCACTGAGGGATATTCAGCATGTTATAGATCTTATACCGAGATCAGCCCTACCAAACCGACCTGCATACAAGCTAAGTCCAACAAAATACAAGGAACTAAAATCACAAGTGCAAGACCACGTCACCAGGGGGCTAGTTAGAGAAAGTGCAAGTTCGTGCGCAGTGCCTGCCTTCATGGTACCCAAGAAAGATGAATCGTAGAGGATGTGTATCGACAGCAGAGCCATCGACAAAATCACAATTAAGTGCCGATTCCATATATCTCAACTACACGATCTCCTGGATCAGTTACACGAAGCCACTCTGTTCTCAAAGATCGACTTATGCAGTGAATACTACCAGATACGGATGAGACCAGGCAACAAATGAAAGATTGCCTTTAAGACATGAGATGGACTATACGAGTGGATGGTCATGCCCTTCGGTTTGTCAAATGCACCCAACATCTTCATGCGATCAATAAATCAGATATTTCACCACCTCATCAGGAAGTCCGTTGTAGTCTACTTTAACATCATACTAGTTTATAACCATTTTGAAGAGGATCATGTACAACACCTGACAGGAGTTTTCGAAGCCCTTTAGAACGAAAAACTATACTTTCATCCAAAGAAATGCACTTTCATGACAAATCAAGTATGCTTTTTGGGATACATCGCATCCAACGCAAGAATTCAAAGGGACCCGACCAATAGAAGCCATTATAAGTTAGACCACATCAGGATCATTCACCGAATTAAGATAGTTTTTGGGGCTAGCATCATTCTACCGCCGCTTCATTAAAAATTTCAACATTGTCACCACTCCCCTCACTAAGATTTTAAAAGGCAAAGAAATTACTTGGCCAAGCACCGCTCAGATTAGCTTCGACACACTAAACGAAAAAATAACTCAAGCACCAGTTCTAGCCTTATCAGATTTCACACAACTGTTCAAAGTAGAATGTGATGCATTAGACGTTGGAATTAAAGTTGTACTGAAACACGACAGTCACCCCATCGTTTTTTTCAGCAAGAAACTCAACGAGTCCAGAAGGAAGTGCTCAACCTATGAAGAATAATTCTACACAATTGTAAGAACCCTCGAGCATTAGAGCCAACACCCACTGACAAGTGAGTTTACCTTGTTTACGGATCATGAAGCCTTGAATTTCCGAAGAGCTGGTGTAAGCTTAAAGGCTGACACGCCATCTAGGTAGAATTTTTGGCATCATTCAATTTCGCACTTAAGCACAAAGTTGGGAGCCAGAACCCCCAGTCGCAGATGCACTAAACACGCATCACTTATTAATCACCTCGATGCAAACAAGCTTCATAGCGTTCGAGATCATCAAAGACCTGCACACAACAGAAGAAGACTTAAAAAATATCTGAGACCAATGTCAGGAAAAACTGACAGTGCGGTATTACCACGCAGATGGCTACCCGTTCTACTGCAATAAACTATGCATTCGAAGATGCTCCTTGAGAGAGGCAATTGTACACAGAATCATAATGGAAGCCTTGTTGGTCATTTCAACAGAGAAAAAACTCACCCTCGTCATAGAACACTTTTTTAGCCTTGACTAACAAGGGATATAGAGCGCCACATTTGACAATGCAAGATTTGTCATTTGGCCAAGACAAGAGGGCAGAATATAGGGTTGTATACGTCGTTACCTGTACCAGAAGCACCCTGGGTGGATGTAAGCATGGACTTCGTACTGGGTCTCCCAAGACATAGAGGAACAAAAATTCTGTAATGGTTGTAGTGAACCAATTTTTAAAAAGGCCGCATTTCGTACCCTGTCACTACACACTAGACGCCTCTCATATTGCTGACTTATACTTCAAAGAGATTGTCATATTACACAAGATCCCCAGAATTATTACCTATGACAGAGAGGTCAAATTTCTGAATCACTTTAAGCGAACTTTATGAGGGAAGTTCGACACAAAGCTCCAATTCAGTTCAGCAGCCCATCCACTGACAGATGATCAAACTGAAGTAGTGAACAGAAGCTCGAGAAACCTACTAAGATGTTTTTTGACAAAGAATATCAAACAATGGATCTCATTCTCGTCAAAGCAGAATTCTCCTACAACAAATCCAAAAGATGACAGGACGCAGTCCNCCGAGAAACCTACTAAGATGTTTTTTGACAAAGAATATAAAACAATGGATCTCATTCTCGTCAAAGCAGAATTCTCCTACAACAAATCCAAAAGATGACAGGACGCAGTCCAATTGAGATTGTCTACAACTGCAATCCGCTCACACCACTTGATTTGGTTCCACTCCTACCAACGTCAGAACTCAGCTAAGAAGCTACAGAACGAGTTCATGAAATTTAGCAAATACATGAAAAGGTTGGCAAAGAGATTGCTAGATAAAACGGAAAATATCAAGCACAAGCAAACAAATCAAAGAAAAATGTGACATTGAAAGAGGGCAACCTTATCTGGATCCGATTGAAAAACGAACGATTCCACGTAGGAGCTTACCCATAGCAAACAGACCGTTAAGAATTCAACGAAAACTCAACAACAATGCATACAAGATTGACTTACCAAANGCTGCAATCCGCTCACACCACTTGATTTGGTTCCACTCCTACCAACGTCAGAACTCAGTCAAGAAGCTACAGAACGAGTTCATGAAATTTAGCAAATACATGAAAAGGTTGGCAAAGAGATTGCTAGATAAAACGGAAAATATCAAGCACAAGCAAACAAATCAAAGAAAAATGTGACATTGAAAGAGGGCAACCTCATCTGGATCCGATTGAAAAACGAACGATTCCACGTAGGAGCTTCGAAAAACTAAAACCCATAGCAAACAGACCGTTAAGAATTCAACGAAAACTCAACAACAATGCATACAAGATTGACTTACCAAAGGACTACAACATTTCTGCCACATTTAACATTGCAAATCACACTCCGCACTTTGAGGACCAGAAGCTTCAACAATTGAGGTCGAAGCTCCCCCAACCCCAGGAGACTGACGTGGGGGCTCGTATGGGGGTCAATCCAGCCGACCCTCTTGGAGGGGGCTCCACCGCCCCTTCTTCCTTTTCTCCCATCTTCTTCTTGACTTTTTCCCCCCTTGCCTATCCTCCCTTCCGAGACCTTTCCTAATTCCAAAAACTTCCTAAAATAGAGATTTGATTTTTATTCTTTCTNATTTTCTCCCATCTTCTTCTTGACTTTTTCCCCCCTTGTCTATCCTCCCTTCCGAGACCTTTCCTAATTCCAAAAACTTCCTAAAATAGAGATTTGATTTTTATTCTTTCTCCTAATTTAAAGCCTTTCCTAAAAGCCTAAATTCTGATTTAATTTTAATTCCTTCAATCTGAGATCCTTATTTTATTTTTACTCTCCTTTCTTCCTAAGTTGGGCCAAGTACTTTATAAATAGGAGTTGATGTGTCAAGAGTCAAGGGTCTTGATTTTGAAATCTTAATTCAGTTTTATCTGAGTGTTTTTCCTCTTGAGGATTGTATCTGGCGATGAGGAAGGTACTCCGGCTGTAACCTCATCCGAATTGGTGTTTATCTTCGCCGTTTCGATCTCTCCCCATAGCCCTGCAGCTCAGCAACGTCCCAAGATCTCCGACCATCCATGCAGCAGTTTCCCTGCCTCCTGCTGCTCTCCCAGAAGTGCCACCAGTCCTCTGCAATCCTCCCATATGCAGATTACTACAGCCTTCCTGCTCTCCCTGCCCACCAACTGTCTCTGCAGCTTCCCTACAGAGCCTCCCAACACCTGCAGCCTCTCCCACAGCAGGTTGCAGCCCCACTCAGGCTTTCCGGTGCCTCTCACCTACAGATTACTGCAGCCCTTTTGCTCTCTCTGCCCTCCAACAACCCATGCAGGCCCTCATAGCTCCTGCCGCCTCCCACACAGCAAGCCGCAACCCTTCTCCACCATCATCCGTGCCTCCACTATTCGGCCTTCACCGCAACAGCCAATTCCACCTCCGACAACATTCCTGCTTCTCTCTAGTTGCGGTTCGACGTCGTTACTATCACTGCCTTGTTGTCCTGCGTCTTCTACAGCAGCCTCCACCACTTCGGCCTTCACCGCAGCCACCAACCCCGCCTCCAACGACGTTCCTGCCCCTCTCCAGCTGCGGTTTGACACCGTTACTCTTGCTAACCAGCTGTCCTGCTTCTTCCACAGCAACTCGACGTCTCTCCGACCTTCATTGTAGTCGCCGCTCCAAGCCCCATCTCTCTGGACTCCCTTCTCGTCGAACTTGTTGTGTCTTTATTTGTTAAGTCTGTGTTTATAATATTTTGTTTTGTGTNTAACTTTAAACATGTTTACTTTTTTTTACATAGGTTGTTTAGATGACTACAACCATAGGGCCGTTTGATTTGATACTACAACTGGACACCCTAGAAAACTTAAATTCGTCACATCGAGGAGCTTGGAGCTAGCGCAGTGGGCAGCACGGCCATCTTCAACAGCAGAATATGTCTTCCCCAGCAAAACTTTTCCTTTTCGTAGAAATTAAATAACAATCCATAGGTTTTCGAGGTTGTTTGCCTAGCGCAACATAAATCCTCC